>RJJA01000398.1:0-52170 GCA_003724045.1 Lepidurus arcticus
AAGCCGACCCGAAACTTGCCCAAAGGCTCTCATGCGCGGGTCTTGGCCCGGCAGGACGGCGATCGCGCGAAGAAAACGTTTTTTGTGAATGAGGTTGTCAATGCTTCATTGCTTCCTATAGCTTTATTCCTTCTGAAAACTTCAATGTTTACATCTCACTGTGAAAAAATGGGAAGAAAGTATGAAAGAACGCCCGATCACAACAGGAAGCCTACATTTAGATGAAGACTCTGATAAACTGATGCTCCATTTCATTGCAATTATGTACGTAATTATCGCAACAAATTTCGTAAAACAAAAACTACACATTTCTTGCAGTAACGATAATGAATTACTGACAATACGTAAAACTTATTGCATGTAGCTCCCGTTTTCTTTTTCTTGACACATTATTTTACATTAGCTAGGAAATTGGCCCAGAGGGAGGACAATAAGTCAATTTGAGCACCACTTCTATACAATCAACAGCAACACATATAGGCTCTTAAGTTCCCAAAGAGAATTTCGCATTAGAAAGAGCTCGAGCCCTATTATAAAATATACATCATACCCAGGCCCGAACCCAGGGAGGGGTTACCCCCCCCCCCCCCGAATTTTTTTCTCCATAACGCTATCCACATACTACCCCCCCCCAATTCTGGGTACGGCCCTGATGTTACCTTTTCATCGACCATTTGCGGTAATTCCCATGTGAAGGACAGAAAGGAGTAGGGAAAAAGGTTAATGCCAACGTTGGGAAGTATTTGATTGATTGCTGCTTTGCGTTTCCACGGTATTTCCCTCCGCCTGGTAACTCAATTAACACATCAGCTAGCTCCCAACCCCCTACAGCAGCCGAAAACAGCAGGGGAATCTTGTAAAAGCCCCGCACAGCTCACCAGCTAACAGAAAACATTTTCCCTCATCCAACGTTTGCCTTCATCATGCTTCCAATTCTTTTTTTCCTGGTTTTATCACAATAGAAGTTTTCCTGATGGTAAGGAAGCCCCTCGTTAGCCCCACATTGCCAGATTAGTCTCATCAACAGCTCTTCATGTTGTCCACGACTCCGGCAAAAGCACGTTCCTCTCTCCACCCTCCTGCCTGCTTGGCTGTGCGGGCCTGCGGCGCTCTTTTACGCGAAAATCCGGCACAGAACTTCGACACACTTTTTACGTTGCTTCTTTTCCGATGCAAGTTTGCCCCATCTTTATCCCTCCCCCCCCCTTTTTTTTATATAAAGTGACAAACGTTAAGACATGTTAGAAGCATATAGGAGCTAACCGGAGGAAAAAGACCATTTGGTCGGTGCTTGGGATATGGCATTAAAAAGCCGCTTGCCTACGATATCCTCCCTACATGCGTCGTTGCATACGCATGAGTGGACTTCCATGAGAGGAAAATGACTTTTCGAGACCCCAGTTACCCGTCCCGTCCAAAACCCCCAACCACAACCACCTCCACCCCAAAACTCAGCTTCTTTTCTCCATTGGCGCTTGCCTCTTTAACTGACAGACAAGTTTGGCGCCGTCGGAATAACAATGTCCGATAACAAGATGCACGTCATTTGTGATTGTCAAGGGCAGATCCCTTAACCGCCACGGATTTCGCTCTTTCTCGCTCTCCCAGACAGCCTGCATCGGCCTTAGAAACATAAGTGACCTCTCGTACTATAGTTGTTTCCAGTTCCCCAGTTTTTGTTGAAAAAAAGGAAAAAAAAGCTAAGACAGCGGAAAGCTAGCTTCGTTGAACCATAAACCTCTCCCACAAGTGCAAATCTGGGACACGCTAGACACGTCTAAGGTCCTTGTGTTTCAAGTGTTCTTCCACCCCCAAAAAAAGCCCGCCAACACACAAAAGAACGCCCCCAAAAATGTAATGACCAAGAAATAAAAGCCCGGACGTGTAAAAAGGCGCAAAATAAAGAAGGCAAGGTTTCCCCCCAAGTAGTACTTCGCCTCGGGCGTTGAGTAGTAACCCGCTTAATTGAGAATCCTTGGGTCTTTGCACCTCATTGCCGCCGCCGTTTTCCGAAGAACGAAACGAAACCTTAACGAGGGAAACCTTTTCCCTGCAACCTTCCAAGTTTACACTTGTGTCGGATCACTGTAAATTCGGTGGAACCCTCGGCAAGGATAAAAAGCTTTGCTGCCAGGAAAAAATCGCACAGAAATTGGAGTACAAAAGAAATTAGATTGAGAAACAAAAAGTACACATAAAGGTCCCTACTTCAAAAAGGAAACTTTGGGTTTCGTTGGAATCGTTGTCTTCGTCCTTTAGCATAACGGCGGCCATAAAATGGCGGAGGATAAACGAGTGTATATATACGCGACTGACAGCGAACACAGACGCTCCCCCGACCCTCATCTCATGGGGCCAAACCCACAAACTAGAATACTGACCAACTTGGGGGAACAACAACTACTATACCACTACACTCCCCACCGTAAGTTTTTTTTCGGGGTAAGAGAAGTTGCTAGTTGACACGTCGTTAGACTTGCTTTACTGGAGACTCTAATAAGCTCACCCTACTCTAACCCTGCCGTGGAGATGTCCTAAAGCTACTTTTTCTGTCGTTAGTAGCAGAAACTAATACTCTTTCCTTTCCGAGCGTGTCCATTGCCCTTGGCTGGATTATCTTGTCATGGGGTGCGCGAAATTGCCAAGGGGCTTTTGCATCCACCACCTCTACCACCACGTACAGAAGGAAAAAGAACAGTAGCCTGGAGGCCACAATTGAATGCTTCCATCGTTTGGCCCCTCTTGGGGGTTGCCTCCGGTCCTCCAGGCCAAGGCGAATGTCCTCTTCTTTGCCTTCGAGCAAGGGCCGACTTCCGTCAGTACTACCGGAGCGAGGGGTTCTTTTCCCGGCGAAGGGAGCCATGCAGCAACCAGGCGAAAAGCGCTCGGGGCGGAAGGGGCAGTTAGAGTCTTTCCTAACGAGCCCCAGGCGTCTGCTGCCTAACAGTTCTACCCAACTCTTATTCCACTGACATACTATACTCTCTGCAGTGTACAATACTACCGACTCTACGGTTTTGCTTGTTTTCAAAGTTTCCTTCTGCTCCTAGACTCAAATCGACCCTTAACTTTAACAGCCTACTGAAACAGGAAGAAGTTTATCGTCTACCCCAAGACGTTTAAAAGATTTTTCTTTTCGAAATTCATTCATTCGTTTGTGCTTTTCTTTTTTCTTTCTAGTACTGTATACCAAAGCAGGCTCATACAAACTTTCGATAATATGTACCTTCCTAAATGAAGACCAATCATTTTTCTTTTTCTTTTGATTCTAATCAATTCTTGACGCAAATGAACTATTTATGAAAGCATGAAAGTGAGGTAAATAGTAGGAGACGATAGACAAGTTTTTTTTTTAATCCTTTCAATTATCATTACACGTATTTCGGCCACTAGGTGGCGAAAAAAGCGAGTGGCTGTGTGCGTTAAAATGATATCAGTGCGGAAAGAAAATAGACTGTGCAGTAAATGCTGAGCTTTGTTAGTCCATATTTCGGTCGCTAAGGAAGGGTTTATGACACAGGCAAATTCCTGAGGAAATACAGATATTACTTTGTACCATAAATATGTTCTCCGGCGTTTTGCTTGCGTCATTCTACGGCCAACAGCTTATACTTGACAGCAACTCATTATGCAAACGAGACACTAAATATGCATTTCGAAGCCCATCCTTTGACAATCGTTCAGTGGTTTTTGTTAAAGCCCTGAAAGGCAACCAAGTGCACTACAGCCGGCGAATACTAACACCAACTATTTAAACTATTTCTTTTCTTTCTATGGCCGTACCGCCCGACCCCAGAAAGCAGTTTTGCTCCAATAATCCCATGTGGCCATTACTAGCCATAAATTTCCCGCCCCCTTTCCCCACCTACGCTTTTACAATACCAAACAAAACTACAACCACATGAAAAAACTATTCCAAGTGCTTTGACTTTTCTGTTCGCCATTCGCGATTCCGCATATAAAGACCAACCCAAGCGATCGCACATAGCGACATACATGCCCCACATTCCTCTGTGATCAAGTGCTACCACTTGAAAATGCGCCCCTTAAAGGCCTCCCTTAAGCTAAAACAAATAAAACAACAATAAAAACACGTTTCGCCCTGTTTCCTTGAAGTTCTACACCATCTACCATTCTTATGGACTTCTTCCGAGTTTTACCCCATGTACGTACTGACATTCGTGTTTGGGTGGTTAGCAATACAGCACAGCAACAGCGACCGAATCCGTGGGCGTGGAACGAAACCACGTATGCAAATAAGATACTTCTTCCATCCAGCGCGTCCAACGCTACATTGACAAGCTCAGTCGACCCTGACTAAACTGTTCCTGCATTCTTCGCTTCCGTTTTTTTAAGCCCTGTGCATCAAACTGCTCATTTTAGAAGCAAGTTTCTCTATTCCTTTGGGCTCATACGAAGAAATCTCCATTTCTCTCTTCTTCCTGTAATAGTAGAAAAATACGTTCGCTACGAATGTGCAGGCAATAACAAGAAACTTGGCATAATTGACGTTTCCTCAGCAACATATGAAAAATCCTATCCCTGGATCCATTCGCAGACATAAAGGGGGAAAGAATTAATATAGCTTCTATCGACAGCTACGGGATGTGAGAAACGACTGAAAATACCCGTGCGTTTCTTAGCGATATTGCATCTGTATTTATGTATGTCTAAAACTTGAGTGGGAGGAATAATTCTTTTTACTAAACCTTCTGTTGTTCTGCTTTAAGGGTAACAAATTCCGTGAACGACAACCTACGCAACTCTTTGTGGTTCTATATAGCTCCTAGACGCTAACAGCAAAAACCAGAAAATGAGATTCCCCAATTGTTTTGACAGATACGGCGCCAAAAATATAATATTGATTGCCCAACGGCCTATCCACAGCCCAAGGACCCTTCACGCCATATAGGCAGGACACGATGCAGGCGAAAAAAATAAAACAAATACTCTGGCAGCGATATCATCACCCAAATTGTGCCCAAAAGAGCTAGAAAAACTAGTATCAGGTGGGGGGTTTTCGTACTCCAATGATTCCCATGGCTTTACTAACTTTCTTTAAAAATGCACGTTCTCTGGGGAAATAAGAAACAAGGCCGTCCGCGCTCACTGATGGATAACTGCGGAATTTACCACAAAAAGCGAAGAAGCAGAAGCAATACAATCGTACTCGCTGAAACAAACTCACAATTCCAAAAAGCCCCTCGCTCATTGGTCAGCCCGTACCAAGATGGCGGCCGAGAAGGTAACTTTGTTGGGGAGTCATTTTTGGTGAGTTTCCCTTTCCTCTATTATTGCTAATTTTCTTGAATTGCTTTTTCTTTCCTTCCTGGCGATCCAAAATACAATCCTGCAGCCCTAAAATCCTACGATAGACTGCCCTGCAGCCCTAGAAAATTTCCCTTTCACATCAACCGACAAAGAGTATAAAGAGGATGAAAGGATATTTCCCTTAGGCCTAAACGGAATATTCTTAATAAGGTAGTTACTACAACCGATCAGCTTTCCGAGCCACTGTCGCAGTAATAGTAAATGTGGATCCGAGCCAGTGACTCTTTCTTCATCCCTGATTACGTCCGGATTGAGAAGCTTTAATACGACGCTCAATGAAGCACAAGGCTAGCCCCACTAGTCTTTGGGCCTCGCCAAGACCGTTCTTTTTAATTTTTCCCCCTAAGTTCTCCTTCTAGAAAAAAAAGAAAAGGCCAGATAAGTCAAAGAAAAGGGTCAATTTTTAAGGAGAGAGAAAAAGGGCAAGAACAAAAAGGGGCCAAAATCTGACGGGCCATTGTAGGTCGCATGATCTACCATCAATGGTTCTATTGTCGCAGACTTATATGATTTTCACATCTCCTTCTCACGTGCACTTTACCGACTGCTCCCTTGTCTTCACAGTTTTCGGCGGAAAAATCCCCAGCCTCCATCCCGACAAGTCTTCCCACCTTCTTCCTCCGAAGACCACCAACTCCCCACCGCCATCGGATCTACGTTGCTATGGGCAACCCTAACACCGTTTACTTTTCTAGTCGTCTGCCCGCCGAATAAATCTGCCTTTGCTATGTCATTTCGCGGTGAAACAAGTCAGCTTAAGTGTCATAGGCTCTCCTTCCGCCCCCATAACGCCCCGGGCCGCCATACTGCGCCCTCAATACCGAAGGTTACTAGGCCCAACGATCCTTGTCTCAACTCCGCAACGACCTCAAAACTCACATAATTCTCCCCTAACCTAAAACCCAAGAGTCTTGAGCTTTTAGCCTCCCTCCGGCATTACGCAGACTAAAGGAGCATCCGCGGATATAAACTGTTATGGGTAGAGTAATGAAATTAACACAGAGCATCACTGAAGTCACCGCAAGCAATTAAAGGGACATTTTTATTTTTAGACTTGCCATGAAAGAAGAGGATTGACGTCTTCATCCGGTTCCCAAATCCCAGCCAATTACAACACCGAGACGGTATAAGGTTCGCCAAAGCTTGGGCTCCGAATTTACGCTAATGCAGCAGCGTCCATGTGCTTTTCCTTGTCTCCCTGACGTTCCAACGATGCCAGAGTTTGTGATATACGTCCTTCCATGGTTTAAAAGAAACGCCACCGCAGTTTCTCAGCGGTAAAGAAAAAGTCAACTGTCACAAAAGCAGACAATCTTTTCTTATTTTTTCTTGGTTTTCACGGTTGCAGAAAGTGACAAGTTGTCTATATTATCTCAACTTCAGCATTCTGATTATCACACAGGTTTTTGCGTGGCACCATTTACAAAGTGCACCATGCACCATTTATTGTTGATCTAGAAAGAAAGGCCAGGAATTAATGAACCATATATCAGACAAGATTACCATTATGTCAAGCCAAATGTTGAGCACAGGACAGGAAACATTAAAGTGAATTAAACTTAAGCCATATCAATAAGCCCCGGAAAAGGCGCGATAATTGACAAGCTTATCTCTTTGTAAACCGCTAGAGCCTAGAGGTCACTGCGAAGCGGGTACTTACGGAGGAGGAAATACCACACCATAATTTTTTAGAAACTACAATTAGTGCTCTATACATAAAAGTCTGGGACCAGTGTGGGTGACACAAATCGCTTTCGACCATCGCCTTTTGCCACTCGCTTGGGAACATGGCACATGACATGACAGCTAACTCACTTTTTTTACGATCATCCATTCTTCTAGCCTCTCCAGGGTTTCCCGCAGATGCATGAAATGCTCTGTCCCTGTTTCTTTTTTCTATACTTTTTACAAGACAACACAATTCATGACAAAAAGCTATTTGAGTCACTTTAAGTAGTACCTAAACAACCAATCATGCACTTTCTGGAAAATGAATGCAAATGTGATGTTAATAAAAGTTAAGAAGTTCATTCAAGATGATCAACATTCCATTTCAGTTTTTAGCAACCGAAGAATGTTTCCCTCTTTGTATAAAGAAGGCCCAAATTAGCATAACTTTTGCTGCGGACAACGAATAATATACATACAAAATAATGTAGAATCACTCACTTTGCGGGACACGAGCCGGAATGGAAACGTCCTTCACCGTAAAGGAACGCAATAAACGTCTTGTGACTAGTCCGAAACCACCGTGAGCACAAGATGTCTATCACGCGAAGAACACACTTCCCTGCCGAATTGCTCGTCCCTTACTAACTCTTTTCGTTTCGCATTTCCTATCGCGCGGGAGTAACGCAGCCAAGGAAGGATGCTCCTAGTCAAGCCACGCCTTCTGTAAGTCATAAAAAGGGAGCGAGACGCGGAGTTTTAGCGTATAGGGCGTACCACTCGCTCTCATCCTTTCCGGTGGTCCCCGGGCGCGCAGAAAATCGCAGCAAATACCAAAACGAAAAACTTAAGACTACAGAGAAAGAGACCCCCTCCCGCCCTCACTAAGGGATTTAGGACCTGTCCAAGATGGGTTGCGTAAATCAGCGCACACGACGGTGGCGACGGAGAAGAGCTTTAGTTGCTTTCTTGCAGTGAAAGTAAGACAGTATGATACACAGGGGCGATTCAAATGAGAGTTCTTTCCTTCCCCCCTTTAGTTTAAAATATTGAAGCACAAACAGACGAGGGAGCTTTCCTAAGTCGCTTCTCACCTTTTGGTGTGCTTTATGGTAAAGCTCAGCCCCGCGGGCCGTAGCCGTGATATGCAAATCATGTAGCTGTTGCTGCTGCAGTCAACGCCAAGAACGGCAGATTCTTAAAGAAAACAATCGCACGATGAAAAGGCCTCCGAGGCAGTTCTTGTTTCCTAAAAAGGGCGGGGACTACACTTACTTTGCTCTCTTCTGCCTCGTGAAAATGTAACGAGATCGATGGGGGAAATTGCATCCAGGATATGTCGCCTTCCTGCCTCAACTCTTCCCAAAAACTGAGGGGGCACTATAGAACAACTGCATTTGCTTCTGCAGACGGCGAAAAGAAATGAGAAACAACCGAGGAAATACTAACTAACTGTTCGAGAAATCGTTAACGCGAGGGTGACACAAATATTACAAAATCTGGGTTAAAGATTAAGACGGCATTTCTTCCCTTTTGTGGCGGAAGTTTTATGGAGCGGACTTGAAAATCCACAGATGCCTTCCAAATCAGGAAAAATTTGTAACTCAGACGAAGCTTGTCTTCTAACGGCTACATACAACAAGCACAACGCTTTATTTTCTCGCTTGTTTAGGGTTTTTTGGCATACAAGTAAAACCTGTAGCATGGTTTGGGATACAAATAAAAAAATACGAGAGGATTACTAAGATCGGACTTGAATAATAATATTCTGGTCTTTTGGGTTCAGGTCGATTATTTCCATTTTTTTACTCAGTTTTGGTTACTTTGAGTCGTGTATCAGCTTCTCGTTGGGGGGCGGTCTGTGACACCGGAGATGTTTTTCTAGGTGCAAATTTGACGACGGCCCAAATGAAGATAACGGCCACATGGCCGATAAAGTAAATGGATTTCCAATAGTGGAGCGTGGTATGGATTTCGAGGAGGAGGAACGCCATGCTCATATAAGCAAACCATTGCATCCTCATGAACCAGCATCCGATGTCGAAGAGCGCAGGAGCCTTAGCATTCAAAATGAAGAAATAAAAATTAACTCGCGAGCTTATTTTGCCTCAAAAAGAAAAGCCCACACAAGCTATATTCTTGAAAAGCATAAAGAAACGTTTTTCAAAAATTATTACCAAATTGCGGAATCGTTTAATCGCTAAATCCTCGACGATCAAGACGAAAGGAACCGTCAACATGGACAAATAATAGCCAGAATGAACTCCATGCCAGAATGCCGATGTCAGCATCGTGATGGCAGTTCTAATACACAAAATTCGACTTGTCACTTAAAGTCAGAAATTTCGTGTCGATACGAATTGTGTCTTGAGGCTAATTTAGAGGTTTCTATGTACCTAACGCTTTTAATGCGAAAGCGCTTATAAACGTTGACTGCTAGCCAATATTGGACTGTCATGTTCCAAGATTTCATGCCTCCACGGGCTGTTGTGGCGAATTCCACGTCCCATTCGTCCATGCTCCTCACGGTGTTGAAATCAAATTCGGTCGTCTCATCCATTCTGAGTAGAGTAAGAAGGAGTGAAAAAAGAGAGAGAGAAAGGTAGAAAACGATAGAGATTGTCTTTTTTCAATATGCTTCGGGCTTGATGTAAGGAAAACAAAAACAAGAAGAAAAGACACCCAAAATGCTATATTGCGTATATACTTGGTTGGAGGTAGTTCCAGTGGTGCAAATTGAGTTGGGCCGTTGCCGGAGGTTGACTGAGCAAGTTTGGGATAAGCCCCTAACCCGGCCATAATGCAAGAACATTCAGCCAAGATGAGCCCCACATAAATTCGCATCCGGAAGGTGAAGAATATAGGCGTCATATAAAATAGGCGGTACCAGACGGAGTGTTGGGTAAAAATTACCGAGTCAGAACGAGCAAACTGAAGAAAAAGATAGATGATTCCATCACTCTTGTTTGGTGTAGTCGAAAGTTATCTCTTTTGATTGTTTTTTTTTAGTATTTATTTACCGAAAGGGGGAAGAAGTGGTTGGCAAGGGCGAACCATAAAGCGTAAAATGGAACGATTTTGACACGTTGCCAAGCAGCAGTCCTGCAAGGCGCTTTTTGGCTATAAGGGGCGTAGAACATATCGTAGTACGTGCGGTATTTGTAATAAGGCCCTGCGATTATATAAGTATACTTTCATGAATACAAAGATTTCCATTAAGAGCGGTGAGAGAAAATTGGGGTAGTTCAATTAAGCGTACAATACCCGTTAGACTGCCAATGTAGCAAAAGACATAATGGAAAATGTCTGCCAAGTTGGGGGAGACTTCCTGGTAGCGTTGGGACAAACTTAGTTTGCCAAACTCTTCCGTAAGTTCTGAACTGGGTGCCTTATTGACAAGGGTTTCAGCCTGCTTCTTTAGGTTAAACCTCCTGTTGGCACTGTCGTGAACTTCAAAGGCTAGTCCTACTAACTATACAACCTTGTACTGAAGCCTAATTCCAATACTCATAGTATTAAAATAATTCTTATTGCCGGTTTTACCTTTAATGTTAAGATCATTTGAATGGCATTGGTATGAGCTGGGGCGTTGGGAATACCGAAGTAATGGCTACACCGGAAAAATAGGAGGTAAGAGAAGCTAAAGGCAAAACTTGCCATGTGACAATACCTACCATGATACAAAAAGTGTGCTAAAAATATTAATTCCATTGTGTAATTTTAAAATTCAATTTACTGAACCTCGTCATCCAGATGTAAATAATAATAAAAAAATAGACATAAGGAAGACAGCTTACCTGGGATCCATTTTTAAGATGATTAGGGCATTTATTGTTGTCGAAAATATGGGATGAAGTACATGAAGGCCGGAAACAAACCACATAAGTAGGAAACCGACTAGGGAGCCAACTAATTGTCGCTGGTAGGGATCTGCTATCTTCCTATACCGATCTCCAAATCCGACACTAAACACCAATAGCAGCAAATAAATAATATCGTCGAAATCCATTCTTTGAATGTATTTCAGTGATTAGACAACAATTTTCTATGGAAAATCACATAAAAATCATCTTTTGCTACTTTGTTGTCAGTCACAAACAAACACGTTTTTCACTGACAGCTCTCCTGCAAGGATTCTTCTTCTTCTTTTTGCGCTCTATTGAACTGTTCATGCCACCTACTGACACTTTTCTGATACAACTTCAGCTCCTTTACTCTTTCCATTTGCTACATTGCAATTGCCCTATTTATCTCCACGGCAGGATATACCATACAGAGGGGAATCGAAAGCAACTTTTATATTTGTAGCAGATGTATTATAACAACAACTGCTTCATAAATTTATTTTTATTACAGAAGAAAACACATTAGAATGTCTATATTCAGCTTGGAACGAAATAATAATAAGACTACGCCCACACGCAGTATTCCTTAAAAAGTGGTCGTAATTTTGAAATTGTTTATTGCTATAAGGGTATCATAAACTTTAATTGTAAAAATACCCAGACTCTCTTTAAAACGTATAATAAGATAATACCTGGAATTATTTTATGCACCGACGTCGGTGCACCGACGGAACTGTACCGATTTGAAACGAAATAAAAGAAAACGTATTCCCACTGCATACAAACATCTTCTGTGACGATACCCTGGAATTATGTTAGCTGTGATATACGGGACTTGGGTGGGTAGAAGTGAAGCCAAATAGTGGAAACAACCAGTAAAATGATGAGAATCACGTGACCAAGGAAATAAGTTGAGATGTAAAATATCATCGTGTTATGGAAGGTACTCATCAAAAAGGGAACCCAGAGATATTCCATAACAGTGTGCTTTATAACGAACTGTACACACGAAAACGTTTGCGGACCCTATTGACAAAACGAAATCAAAATTAAGTTAGGCCACATAGTCTACCATAATCGCTTACATAGCGTTTGAATGCTTCAGCGAACTTATTTTCTACTACTAAGGCGAAGGGCAGCGAAAGCATCGAGGCATAATACCCAAAGTTCAAACCATGGAAAAAGGCGGCCATAGTCAACACAATTATGCTCCTAATATTCCACTACTGTAACAATCTTCCAACAGAAAGTGTATATATCTATATTAACTTACCTCCAAAATCTATTAGGTATTTTACAATAAACCCGAAATATCCAATATTGGATCGTCATGTTCCAATTTCGCACACCTTGTCTTAATGTAGGAGTAAACTCGACTTCAAACTCGTTATAACTACAGACAGTTTCCCAAGAAAACTCTTGATCTTCGCCCATTTCCCTGTAAAAAAATAAATACATATTACATTCATACTTGTTCAGTACTTTCCAATTACATTACCGAGGTACAAGAGCTACGAAGTCTTTGGGACCGTGGCCAGGTTTAGCGTTACTTTTTTTAGGATACACACCACAATGAGCCATAATAAAGGTGCATTCGAAGAATGTGATTGCGAAGTATATCGTCGCTCGGAAATAAAGAAGTGAGAGGATTGGTTTCCACAGACGTACCCATAATTCCGGAATGTCACGGATTGAGTCATTCATGGGAAACTAAAAACAAAGTGAAAAGGTCTCTTTAAACAACAAATCAGCTACTAAAGTAAGCAGTTCTTACCCCATCGTTAACAGTGTTCAAAATAACGTACGCCGGGCCTGTAAATATTAAAAATTTGAGACGGTGAAGAATCAATTTCCATGATTTCGTTTGGAAAGCATATGGCGCTTGTAGCATATCCACAAACGTGCGGTATTTGAATACAGCAGCCATTTGTCCCAAGAAACAAAAACTGTAATGAAAGATGCCCATAAACGTCGGCTTGACGTTTCGGTATTCATATTCCAGTTCAGCCGCTCGTAACTCTTCTTCCTGTACTTTGCTCCTTTGCGTAGTCGCGGAAAGACGTTCTATACGAGACTCCAGTTCTGTCGTGTCAGACAGCTCCACTGCTAAGCCAATCAACTGTTACAAAATCGTGTTAGAAATGTGTTTGACATGGCTATTCTCATTTACCTTCACAGACGCAAGAGCTTGGGCGACAGCGGTGCTGCCATGCGGGTTAGACGAAAAGCCATACCGTTCTTTTCGCCAATAGAACAGCAAATAAGCCATATTAAAAATTGCCACAATGACGACAAGATATCTACTCACGGTAAATGGATTTAAATTGTATTACATACGTAAATAATTGAGACAATTTATACTTGTTACGATTTAATTGGGTAAGCAGAAGACCACTGACGACGGTGACAGTTAAAATATGGATTATGTTCGTATCCGTGATGACAACGAGCAGTAGAATTCCAACCAGAGTCCCAAAATTGCATTTCAAGTTAGGTGAAGGTAGATAGCGGTAAATTAGACCAGCGATTAATTGTCCGAATACATAATAAACGAATAGTTGATCTCGGGATACGTCTTCGAGAACAAGCATTATTACCGTTTGTCAGTTATAAAGTAAGTTTATACTGCGAAACCAACACAATGTACAACACGTCGCTCGACTCTTACACACACAAAATGACCAACGGAATTTATGTTCACGTTATTGTGCGGGAGGGAGGGAATATATTAATGAAAAGAATGAGTCTAAAAGCTTTGGAAGCCCAAGCAAGAAAGAAAACACATAGATGCCAACTTCGAAACTACGAGTTCAATCCTAGCTGACAAAGTAATTAAACAGGTGCACGTTTATAACAGGCGGAAGTAATCGTGCACGGTACAATAAAAGACATGCTGTATACTCGTCGCTTATGTGCCTGTCATTCGAATCGTTTTTGCTCATTAATATAAGCGAGAAATGCATCCACTGTATCCAACCAGAAGGGGGTCCGATAATTGTTTCGCCTGCAACTGTAAGGAAGCCAATTGTTACTCTCAACGCCAGTTTCCTATGCTATCTCGTATCTCAACTATAGCTAAATTATACTTATCCTCCCTAACATAATAACTATAACTAGAAACTATAATATTAGTTCTTTCCACGTCCACTTAAGATTATGATCCAAAATAAGGTCAACCAGAAACGCAAACTAGCAAATTTTGTGCGTTATAAGGGACCCTAGGTTCCATTTTTAACCTACTAGCCATTGCCCATTCGCAATTCCTCGCTATAGTCTCTCAGCTTGAGCTGTTCTATACGACTTAGCAAGAGCCACGTTGTATAGGCACACACAATCCAATCCATTTTATTCCATTTTTAACCTACTAGCCATTGCCCATTCGCAATTCCTCGCTAGTCTCTCAGCTTGAGCTGTTCCATACGACTTAGCAAGAGCCACGTTGTATAGGCACACACAATCCAAACTTACCCGTATCGGCCAGGTGCCAAGACTTGGGAGAATGCAGAGCACTTTCTGAAATGCAAGTTTAGCTCTGTGGCTCTGTTCTGGGCCCACCAAAAGGCAAAGCAAAAGGTCCCTGCTCAGTGGCTAAAATCAGTCTCGCTTACGCTGTCGACATGGCGACTGTAGCAAGCCTAGCTAACCCCATCTCCAGTAGCAAGCGTGTCCACACTCCTGCTTCGAGAAGTTCTGAATCTCCAGGTCGGATTTTAGCAACAAACACAAGCAAACACTCCAACGTTAAGCCTCAGCGGATCACAGATTCGCCTGCCAAAACTGTTCATTCTCAAGCGAATCGTCGACATTCGGGCTCGCCGAGTAAAATTGCGCACCTTCAGCAATCCCAGGCTCGAAGTACTGCCTCGCCAGCTCGATTTACCAATCCTCACCCCCACCCAGCTAAAAACTCACCGTTAGCAGCTCCATCGGCTAAGCCTTCCCGTACATCCAAAGCTCTTTCTCGCGCCAAACGTGCAGCAGCCTTGCTCTTAGAACGCCGATTGCTTATAGCTATCACTGTTTTGTGTATTTTGGCTCTTATGCTTTGGTTATCAGCGCTTAGTACCAGCTACTGGATTTGGGTGCTACCGCCTCCCCCGTCAAGCTCAACACCTAGCCATCAACACAACCGCAGCTTTGGATTGTTGCCGCTCGGCAGTCATGCAGGCTTGTGGCGATTGTGTACCATAACTGCCAACCAAACAGGTAAACTTGGCTTTTTGGCTCAGACTCCATAAGCTATAAATCAGCCCATTCTTCACAAGTCATATCAACAACTCAACACCCTTTCTCGGATAAGCAAATACTTGACAAAAAATAAAAACACATGCAAAAAATACGCAATACCGGGCTTAACCAGCTCTTAAAAATGTTCCGAGCTAATTTCCTGTCTACGACTTAGGAATTTCGCCTTTTCTCTACAATGACCTAGTTTTTTCCCCTTGGGAGTTTTTTCCGAAGGAAAGAATGGCTGGCACAATAAGGCAGCATAGGTGATTTGGCAAGCGACGCCAAACGCAAACATGTGACAGCCAGGGCAGCGCGAGTTCCCTTTTCCCGAACTGTAAACCTATTTCCCTATGTATATATTCACAACGCGAAAAGACACACATTAGAGAAACACACAGCCACTGCAGCTTGAAATAAACCTAGCTTAAGTTAGCAGTTCACGATTTTTGTAAGAGGATTCTTGTTAAGAATACGTAATGATTCGTAATGAGTGATTCAGGCACGAGAATATGTTTTTTTGTCCCGTAACCAAAGTCGACACAAATCAAGCCAACAAAAAATTCGACGCTGTCGTTGACAGCATGGTGCATTGTGGGGTATGCGATATAAGCTTTCGGGTTCCGCTGAGCTGAGATTTAAAAATAAAGTGTCGTATAATTCTCTTGGAAGTAACATAATTCAAACATTATGGGTCGGTAGTTGAGGCTAAGTTATGAATCATTAATTAATACTGAGAGCTCTGTGTGTGAGTTCCCGAAGCCGCACGTGAAGCTCGGACAAAGAAGCCGAGCAGCGCATACGCTTCTGGAAGATTTTCAACCAAGTCATCACACGTCTTGTATGCTAAGCTTCCAAGAAGTTGGGAGCCCGCGTAGGTCTTTGCTACACCATAACTCGAAAATATTTGGCAGGGACAGGCAGTTAAGGAATTCCGACTTGTTGCTGGAATTAATGCTTTAATGTCACATGCATCAGGAGGAGACTATGTGAAAGGTGTATTGATCCTGTTTTTGCCAAAACTCCCGTTTCCTCACAATTCCTTCGCTCGTCTATAGACACAGCTGTCGGCCGTTAATCTGTACGCTGAAAGCTTGTTAACAGCCTCAGAGTATAGGTTCACGCCAAACGGCCGATGAGAGAATGGCAGTCGAGCGCCTAATTTCTTCTCTCTTTTCTTTACAGAGAAATGTGAATATCACGAGTTGCAGGCTCCGGAAAACAAACCAACCGGAAGCCAAGCCCATGAGTCCATCATGGCCACGATTTACGGTAATTCTTAGAAAATTCCCCGAATGACGACATTCTGACCTAAGCGAATTGCGTTTTTGAATTTATTTACGTGTAGAAAGTCTCATGTAGGCACCTGTCTACTTGCGCACATCCCCGGCCCTTTGCATGCATTACAGAATTAAACTTCCACCCTGTTGACACCAGCAGCCAAGACAAACACCAACAATCCTTTCTAAACAATGACAAAAGTCGCTTACCTTGCTCTTTGTTAGCAAAGAATAAGCACCTTGCGGAAGCATGACACGTCCCTGGCACTCTCAGTGTCTTATAATAGACAGAATTTGTCATAACGTATAACACGACCAGGCAGCAGCGTCCGTTTATGATTGGTTTATATATAGGGAATAAATCCATTAATTGTCAAGCCAAACAAAGAAGGCTGGATTTCAAAATATTACTTGTGGCAAGCTAAAAAACTCGAGAGCAATTAGCTTTCCTGGTCCTGGAGTTGTGTCATGCGGGGTGAGCAGAAAACACAAACCAAGAGTCTGCTGGAAACGCATCAAAGTCTTTGATGGAATCTTGTTTAGAACACCTGTCTTGTTTTGACTTCGTTACAATTACTAAAAGAAGTTAAAATTAAAAACAAGAGCTGTAAGAAAAACAGCTTCGTTCCCGGCACATCTGGTTTCTAAACAAACTCGGGACCATCAACGCATCATCGTAGTTGCGAAATCTCCCACTAAGACTAACCAGTAACCTACAGTTTTTTACTCGTATTTTGCGTAAATTGTTAGTATTATTATTATGATTAAATTACTCTTGGCTGTTACTAGACTATCGCCGTACCAAGATATCACTGGCTATAATAAGCATTTGTGTAATGGCAATGGCAGTGAGCTTCTCCATCTACACTTTCATCAATCCGCGATACACTTTCAAGCGCTTGGCAGCTGGCGTGCATATCCTGACTGGTAAGCTGCAACAAACAATCCATTATACTTGTACTTATTGTCGCTCATTGTCTTGTCAGTCGTGAGACACTCTAAATTACCTTTTCTTTTTCGCATTCCTTATAGCCGCGACAGTGATCGTCTTGATTGAAGTCTGCTCCGGTGCCGCAGCCTACGAAAGTGTTCATCTTCTGGATACTTATCCGCCTGGTTCCACTTGGCATTACGGTTACTCTTATTTCTTTGCCTGGATAACTTTCGTGATCTTCGCTGCCGCTGGAATCTTGTTCTTGAGTTATTCGCGCAAGAAGAAGGGTGAGAATGCCATCAACGAAGAACTGGCCATGATCGACGAACCGCAGATCATGGGACGCTAAAACATAAACTTTCTACCAATAAGTCATAAAATCCCCAAAAGGAACAAAAACGGAAACAAGGAGATGAACACTGGAATCCTTTCAGATTAATTTTGTAATTTATTTATTAATGATTATTGTCAAAATTACATAAAGTTGGTATTTTGTTCTTGCCGTGAAATACAAAGAAAACGGGCGTTTGTCCTTTAATCTTCTAGGATGACTTGTTGAAATATTTTTGCAAGAATTATTTCGGTGCTAACTGATATTTTAAAAAAATCGCTGCAAATAGCATACTTTTGTTTTACTCTATGTGAAAACTCCTTTTCGGAACCAAAAAGGAGCTCCATAGACTAAAAACTTAAACGTGGAAGGATAAGGATTTCTTAAGATGTTTTGCAAGATCACATGGGAACAAAATTTGGCTAAGGAACAAAAATTACCTGGGAAAGGGAAAACAAACAAAACACACTTAACATGGTTATTTACGCAATTGCTGGAAACCGCTAAAAAAAGGTGCTCGCTTTTTTTTAGTTGCCAGCAAAAGTTTCCTTAAGGTATAAGCTCAATTTAGCTTGAAGAAAAGGGATCTTACAAATTATACAAGGGAGGGGGGGAAAAGGTTATCTTTTTTTCTCCCCATTTCGCCCAAATCTACAACATGAGAAAAACCTGACTCGTACTGCTATCTATATAACTAAAAACTTTACAACTTCTAGATTTATACTGCCGTATAAAAGCCTGAGCTTTTTTGGGGCTCTTTTGCACTGACAAAGTTACCCCCTCCAAGATCCCTTCTTAGCAACGCATCTTTGCTCGGTACAAAAGAAAAGGAAACTCAAAATCTTTGTTGGAAGGAGCGAGAATTGGGGCAGTAAATGAATCCACTAGGCACTTGGACTAATCCCAGAACTGATACTTCGCGCTGTTTGCTGCGTACAACAAAACTCAAAACTAATGGTCCTTTTTTCTGTCTCTGTTCTTCCCACTGAAAACCAAAAAAAAACGCTACTCATTTCTTGGCGGTGCTTGCTGCTGCGCTCTTTTCTTCTTCCAACATGGCATCTAGTTCATCCGTAAGTCCTGCCAACATATTGTCAATGTCACTCAACACATCTGTGGTACTTGAAGCAGAAGCAGCAGGCTTTTCCAATGGTCGCCAGCCTATTAAATGGAGAGCAACACCCGGATACCGTATTATAACCATAAAATGCAAGTCTTATCTGCAGAAACTTAGTAATTGTGTTACGGAAAGTTGTTGGCTACAAAAGCGCATGCGACACTTGATTTCAATGCACCAAAAACGAGTTCTTACCTGAACCAGGTGTTTTCCTTGACAACGCTGGCGACTGTAACGGACTGTTGCAACTGATCATAGATAACGCAGGATGTGGCCGGTTTATGCGTTGTTTAATTGTCCCCGGATTATCGTTGGCAAAGGGCATCGATTCTGACTCTGTACTGGACGTAGACTATATAAGTATAGAAAAAGTAGAAGGAAAAAATGAGTTTTTCTCCTTAGGGATTTTTTTTTCAGCAGTCAAACATACCTTAAAACTGGCATCTGACCCATTCCTTCTTTGCCGGAACTCATTGTCGTTATCTTCGGAATCATGACTATCTGCAGGCGATCGCTCTCTGCAGTTGTTATCCTGACCGGAATTCCAATTAGGATAGTTCTTATTGGGGTGTGTGGCAGGGTTGAAATGTGCAGGACTGCCATAAATTTTGGATGGCCACTGAGCTCCGTTTCGCTGCAAGATGTTATCCAGTCGTTCTCGCACCGAGGCAGCCACAGTGGTCGACGAACCATGTTGCATTAATTCGGAAGCAGACATGGGCGCAGGAGGCGGGGGGAAATCTTCCGAGTCTTCCGAGTAGCTTAACACACTCAAGTTATCCGGAGGTGGCGGTAAAGGGTGAGGGTCGTCCATTACTTTATTACTTTTGACGGCTTCGTCCTCGATCGACTGAGTCCGTTTGGGTGGGGGTGGAGGAGGGGGTTTCATGGTAAGTTTGGCATGAAAGGAAGCATAGTGCTGTTGCGGAATTTGCTGTAGTTGTTGCTTCTCGTACTCGCCGTGTGTGGTTGAGCAATCTCCCATATCGGAGTGATCTGGGTCGCTGCTGTTGTCCAAACGAGTTTTGGCGGTAATTTTGGCAACAGGGCGCGGTTTCACCGTCCCTTTGGGCCGAGGCAAGGTCCCACCGTGATATTGCTCGGTATGCTGGACTGGGTACGAGTTGGTGTGTTTAGGAACTAGGTCTCCATCATCGTAACTCCTGGGCCGTAAAGTGAACGTGTTAAAAACGGTCGGCTGGGGTGGTCGCTCATGGATCTAGAACGAAAAATGCCCGTTAATAAAAGATCCTCCTGTCTTTTTCAATTTTCTATTTTGGAAAACTTGGATATTGGAATTCAGTCCGATTCTACACTGTTATTACGAAAATCAATTATTTACTTGGATAGCTACGACATCCGGTTGGTAGGTATGGGTAGGATGGAGCATACGGGAGTGGCCGTAGTGCGAGTAAGGGTCTGAAACTAATGGGCGGACCAAAGTACGGGTGGGCGCCGTACTGGATGGATGGATTAATGGTCTTGGAACATCGTAATGACTGGGTCTGGAGAAGGAAGACAATTCAGGGAAGGGACACGGAGCGATATCAGACGGCGAAGGTGGCGCATGTGTCGTAATCATGACTTCCTACAGTTGAAAAAAAAAAAAAAAAATTAGAGAGGGAAAAGTACAAGAAACTAGAGCTTTACTTGGGTATAACACTGGGACTGCACAATAGAATTGGTGGGAGGTGGAGGCACCCATTTGCCTGACAAAATATCCTTCACTCGCTTTATTGCCAAGGTAATTTTCTTCTGGTGTCCTAATCGCACGATGCCGAAATCTTCCAAATCTTCCCATGTCAGCTGCGCCACGTCTTCGACTGTCCGATAGCCCTGTCGTCTGAAACTGGGGCTATATTCTGCCAGTCCTAGCAGCGACAACCATTCCTCCAACGTGTCCTATGCAGCAGAAACCAAATTAAAATAGTAAAAGATAAATCGTAAGAAAAGAAATACTAAAAAACAAACAAAAAAACGAAGGGAAAAATAACAATAAAAAAATCAAGGCAGCACATTTGAGAAAAACTACAGCTAAAATTCTCTCAAAATAATTTCCATATTATGGCACCACTTCAGAAACCTTCTGAAACACTCAACACACAAGTACCTATCTATACTTGTCCTTCTCGTTTTAACCAGCAATAAAAAAAGCTAATAGGTGGATTGCTTAAGTGCAACAGGTTCGATTCTGTTTTTTGTCCCGTTTGGTAACCATAAATCAGGCAAGCAAGGAAGCTCACGTTAGAAAAGGTGCGGCCCTGGTATATAAGCATCCATTTACCTCCACAAACAAAAAGAAAGGCACTTCAAAGGCGCATTGCCTAAAAAAGGGGAATTTATTTACCGGTATAAATTCAGGTAGTCCATCCGGGATGTTGAGCAACGCAATTTCCGACTTGAGTTGTTTACGATGGTTGGGCTTTTTCACTCCAATTGCCGTTAAATCCTCGGGTGTCATTCGGATGATAGTATGCATATCATAGCCAGCACGGACGAATAAATCGTAGTTATCTTCCAGACCCAAATCTGTCAACCAGGCATTCAACACCTCATGTTCCTAAATAAAAAGTAAAAATAAAATAAAAATAATTTTCTTACAACATTCTTCCCAAATATTCAACATGTCTTTTTTTTATAGACGTAATTACATTTTACAGACATAATTTTACCTTCTTTTTTTTATAAACATAATTTTTATAGACATAATTGCTAAGTCAAGTCAGAGAATACAAATAAAAAGGGAACCTACAGGTACGCCTTGGGCGAGCAATTCCCCTGCATTAAGTCGATGAACGTCTTCAATTCTTCCGGAGCCCAAACTGGATGAAGATGAATGGTAACTGTGGCGCATCGAGTCGTAAGATTGCCCCGAGAGTCTATAGGTGGGTCCAGGGCCCAGCAGTAATGAAGGTCCCGAAGAAGCTGAAGTGCACGTAGATGAAGTTGACGGATGTCGATGGTCGGCCGAGGCACGCCCACTGTCTAAAGACGTTGTACTATTTCGGCAACCAGGCAACGGCAGCACGCGACACGACTCTCCTGTTTTGCCACCCGTACTGCTGCTCCCTGTGCTTCCCGAAGGACTTTCTCGGCCAGGACTCTGCTCGTCGAAAAATAACAAGTAAATTAGCATTTCTGACTTTCATTATCCCATCGTTATTGAGCGAGACGAAAGTCATACCTGAGTCATATCAATGCCTTGGTCTTCCATCATTCCAGGAGGCGATAACTGGCCCTTGAGCTTGTTTTGATGCTGGGAGCCTGGGTAGGAGAAAATTGGAGCGCGCGATACGTGACTGGGCGATGGTAAACTGCGCCCACTAAACCCCTCACCTACAAAATCCCAGAGAATCGTTAGAAAAATACTACTACTACTAATAAAAACGTTGGCAGGGAACCAAACTAGGTTTCGTGTGTTTAGCATTACTTTTGTTCATATCCAAGAAGCCTTGGGGTGGATAATAGGCTTCATCCAGCCCTAAAGAACTCCGATTGTCTTGTTGTTCCGCGCTACAATAGCCGATCGACCCGGATCCGGATCCCGACCCTGCCGAGGCAGACGTGAACACGGACGAATCCGTGGACGTGGAGCCTCCCGATCCAAAGCTGGAACCGGACAGTCTATGCGAGATACTGGGCGGGTCCGGAACGGTAGGCGGAGCCACCTTTTTGATAGATAACGACGTTCTGCCTCCTCCCGGGTGTCTCCTTTCTTCGCCAAGTCCTCCGGAGGCCCGCTGGCTGAGCGAACTCACTAGAAAAGATTCCAAATACAAGTATGAGCCAAAGGGGCGCGTAACCAACACAACATTACACACGGCACTATGCAAATGAGACCATGACTGAGCCCTTTTCGTGACTCCAAACCCCTACTCCACCCCAATTGTATGCAACTTGTCCCAGTTTACCACACCCCCCATTTACCATCACTGTCCCCCCCTTTTTACCACCTTAACAAGTTTTAAAAATAAAAATTATAGAATGACACAGTCTAAAGTTGTTGTTTTTTAATACAGGTTCAATTGGCAACTCCATACCCCCATTTGTCACCACTTTTCCCCCTTTTACCACAAAAAAGTGTAGAAAAGAAAATAGAATAGAAGGACATGGTTTAAATTATGTTTTAAAGGGTTCATGATGGGAGGGCAAGTCTAAACTCGATTCCAAATGCTACGGTTACCAGCAAATAAGCCGTACACATCAACATTCGTTTCAAAACCCCAACACAGCTTTCCCAACGGCATTCCTAATCTTTTTTTAACCCTTGGAACCGTAAAATTATGCAGGTGATGAACGACCCGAAAGGTCGTCTCTAAAGCAAGCCTTACATAAATAAATATTTCCCTCTCGCACCCTTCTAAATTTCCAAATAATAATAACTTATGGGGGGGAAAACGAAAAAACCTGTAACGTTCTTTTTGGTCCCAGCTTCAGCTCATTACTATTCCCAAGTTGTGCTACACGAGAGAGAAAAGGTGCCTTAATCTAATCTCTCTTGCGTCAAAAAAATTGATTGGCCATCCAATCCGGTTGGACCACAAACCAAGACAATTCCCGTGCCATAAAAACCCGTTTTTTTTCCCAGCTTCCATGTGCCTCTCCGATTAAAACCAGCCATTTTTTCCTTTATTCTCCCTCCTCTCCCCCCAATCGGCAAGGTCGAGGTCGTTTTTCCTTCCAAATTTTTCCCAAGTTCGTGGGAATGAAACCAAACTCACGTTTGGCTACAGTCGACTGGACGCATTTGCTTACGCTCAGCCAAGTACTGGGCCCCGAAGTCGTTAATTGTAATGACAAGTTGGCCATGGAGCGTGTATTTCGTAGCGCGACTTTGGTTGTGTTATGCTTAGGAGGCCTTCCTGCTGGTCCTGAATGCAAAACCATGCTCGTCCCTTCCTCTACCACCACTCCAACTAGTTCTGCCCTTAATGTGCGTTGTTGGGGCCTGCCGTTGCTGTGACTCGAACTGTCTTGCAGCTCAGCTTCTTCTTCCCGTTCTGGTGCTGCAGCTTCCTCCTCGTCTCCGCGCTCTTTTTCTCCCAAGGCATTGTGGCACCGAAGCACTTGAGCTCCAACTTCATTAATATGCTGAGCGTGCAGAGGAGTTAGTGGAGTTGGAGATCCTGGTGCAGCATTCCTGCGCTCCGACACCGAAGTTGCGCGCAAAGGTAGCGTTTGACATCGCCTTGCAAAACTCTTGCAGGTGGGCGTGGTCAAGCTTATACTATGCTCCTCTTCCAAAATACTGATATCCGAATCTCGGAAACTGCGATAAGTCGACGACAGCTGTAACTGCGCCTGAGAAGAATTCACTGTTGACTGAGAAGAATTCACTGTTGACGAAGCGGGACGTTTTAATTCAAGGACGGGTGACGGACTCTTGAAACAAGTGAACCGTTTCTTCCACTTATCGGCACTTGTATCAGCCATCCTCGCCAAAAAGAGAAAAACCCACTTCCTGGACAACAACAACAACGACAACGTCACTTTTATGGGACCGGCCGCACCTGAGATACACCTGTGCTTTGAAAAAGCGCTAAGGTGTTGTGTATAGCGCACCGGTGTACCTGGTCACTATAGGCGCGTCACTGCAAAACCTGCGTCCAACGGTTCGCAAGCTCACGCTTAGTCTTTCCTCCGAAAAACCGAGGTAAATCTTATGAAATCGAGGTCCGAGAGCCGACTACGGAGGAGCGTCCAGTCTAAGAGAAGCGCATCCATTCCACTATGGGAATCACCAAGTACCTCATTTGCATAGACCTTCATTTCAACAGACCAGACCAACAACCCGCCCCAGCATATCCAACAAGAGGCGCCAGGCACTAAGGCGGAATGCAAATGCGTATGGGAACCACATCGCTTGAGACGAAGGCGGCTCAAGTCAAAACTTGCACATACATAACATACAGCCAAACATGTAATAATCATCTAGACTGCAATTGCAACTGCCGACATATGCAAATCCAGCCCACAAAGAAATAAAACTGCGTTATTCAACCCCTCATGTGTGCCTGTATATCTATCTATGTAGATGGATCTGTACACAAACATCCTTTCCCGACTAATTTGTCTTCTTTTATCCCCTGGCAAGTTGCAACATGAATCCCTGGTTACATCAATAAAACGTCCCAGGGAAATTGGCACAGGAAATGGCGAAACTTGAGACGGATGGAATTCGAATTCCTTGCATTACTATTGTATACGTTCCCTTTTGATATTCCCTGAAAATCTTTCCCCGTAACATGAAAACACGACACCATCAAGCGAACTGGAGATAATGATAGACAAGGACCGGTTACGTTGAAAGCTTCATTTGCATAAAACTAACAATTTGGTGCGTATTTCCCCCTGTTCCGCTATCTGAAGCTTATGATGTGGGTAAACCAAGAAAACAGGTAAATGACTGCCAAGTGAATTTTTTTACATTTTTTTAGCGCGGAGCCAAAACAGGGCGTTTATCTGTCTTGCGCGCGGTCAAAGACAGACATCATTAGCAGGGGAAAACGGGGGGCGTGGTGGATACCTCGACGCATTTGCATATCGACAGCTTTTTGCTCGCAATTGACGGGACGACACCCATATTCCTGTAAAATATTGTTGCAAGCAAGCCAAGCAATCAAACATTCCATGATGAAGCGCATAAAGCATCCCATTTTCCCCTTTCTTGACGCCAAACAGCCATCAACGCCACCTACTGAGTGCCCTAAGCGTGCTCTTGCTCCAAGATGCTGCTGCTGGAAAGGAGTAAGTGATAGCTTTTCGCGTTCTGCTTCATTAGTAAACCTTGCCACGTCCACAGACCCATAACCAGCACCCAGACTTCATTAATTAACTGCACAAGGTGGTGGAGTGGGTTAAACACGCTACATATTGCTTCAGAGACCCCCCCTTTTACCTCCTTTTTCCTTTAACACCCTAACGCCTTTCAATTCTCCCAAATACAATTTTCTACTACGTCACGCAGGCTTGACCAGCTGCTCGCCTGACCCACATCGAACACACAAGACCCCTAAAGTACCCAAATAACAGACACAACACACACATGGTCATACTCTGTGCTTTTCCCTCCTCGTCCCCACCACGTAATGACACCGAACCGGTCATTTGCACTCCCACCGCACTAATTAACCCCAATTTTAGTTCCGAGTACCGTAAACGAACGGAACGGAATCGTATGCAAATTACAGATGCTGGGCTTGCCTAGCCTCTTAAAAACTCGTCCGCCCTCTCTCTTTTGCCAGTGCGCACTTGACACCGTTTTTTCCGTCTTCTCATCCTACTCACGTGACTATCCACCACCATCACTTTCCCTTTTACCTGGCGATTGCATTGCACGAGAACCTGCTGCTTCAAACAATAATAATAAAAACGTGCCCTTATCAACAAATTTATTTCAAAACTTGACTGCTCCCAAACCTCAAGTTTCCAATGCAAATGATTCTCCAAGACACAGTTAGACGTTGATACAGTAATTTTGATACAGTAGATGCCACTTATTGTGATCATGTTTGGCAAGTGAATACTGATTCTATTAAGCAGAGATTCTAACAACCGCAAATCGGAAATATGTACCAAAGAAACAAAGCGTCGTCTGCTTTTTCACGCTTTCCCATGCGTTTCCTTTTTATAGATTCGCTAGACGTCTATGGTTTATTTCGTAACGATTTTTCAACAGTTTTCATGGAGATGATTGAGGAATTCCTACTTTAACAGCCGCTTCCCTTTGCAGCAAATCTTTTCAAATTTAACTACTAAGTTTCACTGAGCCGCAACTTCTTTTACATTTGAATTAACACTTTTCTTGTTCGTCGCCATGTTTATAGAAACGTCCAAGTCGCAAGTAACCCTGCGTCTTTGAAGCCTACTCCTACGCTTAGGTAAGGTTCTCAATAAGATACCCCTTCTAATTTCCCAGTCAAGTAAAGGAACTGGCCATTCAATTGAACAACCTGCTCATTTACTTGACTGGGGAACTTAAAAGGGATTTCCCCCTATGACTTTGAATCGGTCCTTCAAAATTGGATTCCAAAACGCGACTGATTCTCATAACTAGTGATCACAATAAGCGGAATCTACTGTAATAGTACAAAAACGTGCCCTTATCAACCAACAAAAGCTTTACTTCTCCCAACAGTCAAGTTTCCACGCAGACGATTCTCGTAGACACAGTTAGACGTTAATATAAGAGAGTAAAGGAAAGAAAGGACAAGTTCTTTCAAGCGAAAGAGTTTTGAAAGGATTGGGGTCATTAGCATTCCAAGATATTGAATTGTCCCCTCAGCAACTTCTAGTCCACCGGAAATGGTTCCAGGTACACATCTACGACTTGGAGCCCCAAAGGCAAAAAGCCAAAGCCAACCTTAGCGTTAGCGCCTACGCTTCATTTTACGGATAAAAAGGAATGGGAAATGCTGGGAAAACCCCTTGGGCTACAAGTTTCGTTAATGCTCTGCTCTTTTGCTCGCTTTTGCTCATTGCTCAGTAAGCTAAGCGTAATCATATACCGGTGAAATTGCCGAAAAACCAGGCACTTGTGCTGGTGCAATGCAGTCTGCGTGTGCCGTGAGTCCTGGCACGTTTTTTTAACCTTTTTTCTCTGAATTTTGAAGTGGAAAAATACAACAAAAAATACGCATCGTACGACTACGTGCGAACGTGTTGCTCAACACCTGGGCTCTCCGCTTACCATGCTATGCTGGTCACATAGGCAAGGAAAGAAACATTATTGGACGGAAATGAAATGTGCCTTATAACCTTGCCAAAACTTTGCGAGGGAAGGGGGCAATCTTGGCTTTGTATACCTTTACAAAAACGCCCGGGGCACAAACTTCGTGTGGGCGTGGGCTACTTCAGCATAAAAACCCCCCACCACGCAAAAATTAGCTCGGAACGTTTATCTTTGTCCCCCCTTGGACTTTGTCTTTTCTTATCCTGCATAGGATGCAGGATATCAGCTGAGCTTTGAACCTGGAACATTTTTTAAAAGCTTTCGGAAACCACAATTTCTTTTTTTATCACCTGGGCTAGTAATAGAGAGATGTAGGTGAGGTACGACTTCCCATAAGTCACACACAAACACAAGGCAACAAAAGACAGGGTCCATTTCCTCTCGAAATCCAATGATGGATCACTTCCTTCCCTTTAGTTTTAACTATTTTTTAACACTCGAGTAAGTTTCAGCTGCTTCAACCCCCCTTCCCCCCGTACATAGCAGTGTTCCGGATCTTTTTTTCCGGTCTTAGTTCATTTGAGATCGTTCGTCAACTTCATCGATCCGATCCAATCCGATGATACAAGCTTTAAAAAACATAGATCCGGATCGGAAAAAGATCCGCCATGAAAAGATCCGATTCTTTTATGGGAAATATACTACAAACAAACGTAGAATAAAAAAATTGAACTGTGGACACTTGAAAGGTGGCCTGATTCGATCGATACATTTCCTGAAAAAACGATCCGATTTCTGCCATTTTACGGTATAACGCCGATACGATCAGACTCGATTATATGATCGGATCTTTTTTGAAAGATCCAGAATACTGGTACATAGGTGACGTCGAGCTGCTCAATCATTTCGCCTTTGTCCCTCTATGCAAAACTTGTCTGACGTTTGACCTGTCCCAATTCCTTAACTTCCCCGAAACGTGAGCGCGAGAACGTAGCGCGAAAATGTGAAAACGAGGCGAATCAATGACGCGGACGGGCGTGGCTTCTGGAAACTCCCTTTACGTGCAGTCCATATATCCTGAACCAGGATTTGGACGTTGGTGGCTTGCTTCTTCTTCTTCGGGTTCTTCAGGAAGGCCAAAACGACGTGTGACAATGTATGTCATTCCTCTGAACGCCGCGTCCACTCCGTCAATGTCACTGTCACATGTCAAGAAAGCATCAGAAGCCCCTCAGTGCCTTCTTCATTCCTGTTTCGTAATCCATTAATTAAGCTCTTGCTGCCGTATGCAAAGCACGTGCATGGCAATGAGCTTATTCCACGTCCTTCTTACCGGGGCCCCTAAAAGATCATTCTAATCTTCTACAACGGGAACAGACGGCGTCTACGGTCGACTACTATACTATAATATACGTTCTTTACACCTCCAGGCCTAAAAGGCCCCGGACACTTTTCCAATAACAAAAGCCACAAGAAAGCCTAGGAAAACGTTCGTTCGTACGGAAACCAGGAGAATAAAGCCCACCAACCTGAGGCCATCTGGTCTGACTGTTCCCCCATGTGCTATACCACCAGTTTCAGAATCAGGAGCTCTACCGAGATAAGGGCAAGCTAGAACAGAAACTTGATCACAACCTTTCCCCCTATTTTTTATGAGCACCAGAAATCCCCAAGCTGGAGAAGCTACTTCAACTTTCAAGCTTGCTTTCAGTCTTACTATCGTGAGCATTAACTACTTTACAACAGACTTTACTGGCATGGTTCTCGAAAAAACTTCCGTCCTTTAAAGCCGCATAAAACTAACCTAAAAATAAATAAATATAAAAAAATTCAAGTTAGGAAGGAGTGGAGCAAAGCTAAAATTAAAGCCCCCGTGGTTTTTCAAAGGGTGGTGCTATATGGGTTTGGGGAAACGGGCAAAATAGATGGAAGTGCTGTAAAATAAATGGCACAGCTGTCTAGAAGCAAATCTAAACGACGTCAAATGTGTTTTAAAGCGCAAGAGTCGTATACTAGGCCTCCATTTTTTTCTTCCCCTTTTAACAAGCACACGCGAACGACAAACTAACAACTTGAGAGCCATTTTCCTACTATAAATAAACCTCGTCCATCAACGTACGCATATGCGACCTTACAACCTTTTCCCAAGAGCATCTCAAGAGGTGGGGCGATAAGCCTCAAACGTTTTTCTAAAAGAAAACTTTTCGCAAATGGAGTTGTTTAACTTGGGCGGAGAGGCATACTGTGACTTACCACTGAGTTTGCGCATGGTTGGGACTGATGGGAATATAAGGTTCCCCCCAAGGACGAAGTTTGGCTGCAGGCAAACAAGCGTCTGTGTATACTCCGCAAGCCAAATGAGCCACAATCTTCCGATGTTCCCCTGACTCTGTAAGAGCGGAGACGAACTTACAACAAAAAGCAAAGGAAAACAGCGGCCTTGCTCCCTTGCATTAATTAAGACGTAAAGCCACTTAATCCAGCCACGTGTGTTGTCTATCTTTTGCTTATTTTGCTGGGCAAACTTACACCTTTCTCACTATTAAGGGGACTAGGCCAGATGCTGATAGCCAATCTTGTGGCATCTCGAGACGTTGACAGGCAAAACAACTTTTGTCACTACAGCGCATAGCAACAGGTTTCCAATAGGCATGCGATGGCGGACACGTACTGATAACTTTCCAAGTGCGTTGCCGTTTTAAATTCCACAACTTTTAAAGCCCTTTTTTGGCGCCCATCCCGTTGAATTTACACTAATTTAGGAACAGTACAACACTTACTATCCGAGTGCATAAGTACTAGTCACAAAACTGGAATCCATGATGGTTAATCCAGAGCAAACGGACCGAATTTGTGCCAGGGAAAACCCACGCTAATTTATTCCGTTTGCTTTGTCCACAACAGAAAGCTCCAGCGGTTGACGAACAACTGGAAATGGAGAGGGCGATAAGGGGGCAAGTTTTCGGGGCTCACAGGTTTTGATTACCGTGACAGCCGCTAGTGGCCACCATTGGCGCTCGCCACCGGGTCCTCGTTTTATTTTTTTCGAACCGAAAACTTCACTTCATCACCGCTATTCACGGTTCATACTCTCTTATACGAACATGGGACTATAAAAAGATCCCATGCCCTTAAAATACACGTTTTTTTTTTTACAATATTCCTTGCCAGTTTGTTTTATACTACTAAAAGTCTAATAGCCAAGAGTTAAAAGACAAATATAAGAAAAGATAATTTAGTTATAATATTTTTTAGTTATAATGTTGAACCGGGCTTCATTGCCGCTATTCACGGTTCCCACTCCCACTTTTTCTTATGAACATGGGGCTATAAAAAGATCGGACACTTTTTTGCAATTTCCTTGACTAGCAGTCTGGTGTTAAATGTCTTAACTGTCGGGAGTTAAGAGACACATATAACAAAAGACAATTTAGTTATAATTATTTAGTTACCAATTGAGAACCTAAAACTTGGCTTCATCATCGCTATTCACGGTTCGCGAATATGAACATGGGGCTATAAAAAAGATGGGACACCTTTTTTTGCAATATTCTTTGACCAGCAGTTTGGCGTTAAATGTCTGGCTGTCAGGAGTTAAAAGGGCCAACGTAATAGAAGACAATTTATTTATAACGTAGAGAACCTTCCGGGACTCTAGCTGCTCCCGTTTTGTACATCAGCAAAGCTGGAAGGTTAATGGGAAGGAAATTAGCTTTTAATTGCCTCCTCACGGTCCAGGCGATCTGAAGCTAAAAATCCAATACCAGCAGCAGGAAAGGATATGTAATCCGGTTATGAAGTTTCCATGCCATGCAAGGCGTGCCTTCTCATATAACGAGTTTTTCAACTAGCTGGTCATGTGAGTTTCTTTAACGTCGTTTTTGTTAACAAACCCCCCTTGAAAAGGGCAGTGGCAAAGGTTGACGACAACATGGTTATTTTTTCTTCAAAAACAAAATCTGTTCCTTTTTTATTGGCAGTGCGCAGAATGGGCACACAATAGCTTCTTCAAGACGTGTAGCTGCAGCGCAGGAGTGTTATTTGTATACAAAAGCGCAGCTTTTCAGTGACCAGCACACACAGGACGTGAATGTGCCTTGCACATCAGCCAAATTGCGTCAGCGTGTAATTAACGGAACATCTGCTTAAGCATCCACCCACGTCGAGTGATGAGCCAGCATTTCGCGCTTTATACACAAGCAAGAAACAACGAAAAAAAACTTCCCCTTTCCAAACCAATGCATTTTCCTCAGGTTTTCGTGTCTTTCCCAAATGCACGTCAGGTATAACGCATCAACAACAGAAACAGAACAAAACATGCCGTGTTTCCTTAATCTTTTCCTGCTGGAAACGCATAGAAACAGACAACGGCTTCTCCGAATCCCGAGAACTATCATATCCAGAAAACCGACAAGTTGTCGCAATGCACTACCCCAAACCTTATCTCATTCTTCGCGATGCCCTCAATCTCCTTCGCATTACTCACGACACCGGGAACCCAGCTTTCCAAAGCGAAAAATCAAAAAGAAACGCTCATTTCCTAGCGTTCTGAAAAACCAAGTCTGTTTTGCATTTGACAGGGCGAGAAAAACGTTCCTTCCAAAGACCGTAAGAAAAACCCAGATGACTACAATAAAGCTATGGCGTCAATTTCCCAAACAGAATTTTTACCCTAACAACGTTATTCCTATGTATTCCTCGCTTCCCATTATGGTTTGGGGATGACCTATCCTCCCCAACCCAAAAGAAGAAGTAGAAAACCGGTGTCCATTAGATAGCTCTTGGCCCCATCTTCTTCTCTTTCTCTCTGGGAGACTATTCTCGTTTCCCTTGTAGAACTACGCACACGAAACGAACGAAACCCATATAAGGGGGAAAGTTAAGGGTGCTCCAGGGGTAAAATAGTAAAATGGAGAAGAGAGTAAAGCGTTGCAGTGTTTGGTAGAAGGGTCTTTTCTTGCACCGTCTTCTATCGAACGTTTCCTCCACCAAAGCCTGAGGAACATGGGAGACAGGGGGGGTGTCAAGGCTCCCAAAGACCCAAAAGATTTTTACGACGTACGATGGACGTTTCTCAAAGTCTCAACCCACCCTTCAACGACCCCTTCGCTTGAACCTATCCTAAACTATTTTATATTTAAAATAATAGCAGGCACGTGTACTTCTTGGAAAGTTAACTTAGCTTGCTTAGCGCCAAGATTGATACGATAAATGATGAGCCAACGTTGGTCCGTCATATATCAAATCATGTACCCTGTCGCCAGACGAGACAACGCTTTCCATCACTTGGCTCACAACTTTTTTGGCCTATCACAAGAAAGATTATGCAAAAATGCCCGTCAGACCCTTTGCCAAAGGGTTAATCCTAACATGTCCTGTATGTCAATGGCCTTTTGTCATACTTGCGATTGGTAGCCTCTAATGGTCTAAATACCAACCATGACAAATTTGCCACCTACGTGACCCGAATTGATTTTACAAAACGGTCAGATTAGATCTTACATTGAGCTTTGTCCCCCCCCCCAAAAAAAAAGAAATTTGCCAAGAACCTGTTCACGAAACTAACAATAAGGCAATACAGTACTACAAACGGGCAATACTGCCACGAGAATTATCCACTAAAACCTACACTTTAAATCCCGACACTACTGACCAACCCAATAACCTTTCCAGAAGTTCATAAATTTGCGCGTTCGGCCCTTGAATCATTAAAACCTCAGTACATTGTAGAACCAATGAGTGGGAATACGTGTGTATATATGTTAAGAAGTAGGCTACTGTAGGCTACCCGAAGGCTCCCGTATACCTTAGCTCGGTATAGGCGGTTAGCATGGGGAATTTCGGAACAACTTCTTAAGAAAACCGGTCCATTTCATGAAAAAACTCTTTGACAGTAATCTTGAGCTTGCTAACAGATAGTGCACAACCAATGCAAATGTTGTTCAAATGAGTCATACATTGGCAAAATGCAAATGAAGTTTATTAGCTGTCTATTTCTTTTCTTACGCAAGACTTTCGCAAAACAACAACAAACATCAGTGCCATCTGTGACTCTTTCGCATCAATAAGCTAAGGTATACGGGAGCCTTTAAGCTCCCAGGAACCACAATCTTGGAGTTTGAACTGCTCTAAGAGTTTCGATTTAACCTTGCGTTTGACCTACCCAATAACCTTTCCAACAGTTCATACATTGCGTGTTCGGCTCTTGAAACATTAAAACCTAAGACCTGAGTACACTGCAGAATGACTTAGTGTGAATACGTGTCTGTATGTATGTTTGTAAGTTGCTGGACTTTTGTGATAACTTATCTTACATGTAAACTAAGTTCAGCAATGAGTGCAGCTCACGCTATTAACTACAGTTTACAAAAATTAAAAAATAACAATAAGAGCATCAAACATTTTTAATCAAGGGCAACACACCTATATATATAAAGCCCCTGATAACCAAATTATCGTATCAGGGAACGTTATCTGCCGGTAATCTGAGCACGTAAACGCTAAGATGACCTTGCTTCGACGTTTTTTCGTTGTTGTTTTTTTGTGCTCAACTCTCTAACAGTAATTTCTGGTTAACGGAATTGCAAGGGGGCTGTTGACAAGTTATGGGCGTTTCAGATGGATTCTTGGGGAAAAGCACTACCAGCATGTGTGATGACGGATGCTTGCAAGACACCCTCGTTTCTTTCTTTTCTTATTTTCGGAGAGTAGACGTTACAGGGATTTCACCACAGGAGATTTTTGACAGTGAGAAATAAATAAAGACAAACCCCAACATTGGGGGGTATACCAAGAAATCCTAGTCCCCCTTAGCCCCTTTTACCTCTCCCAAGGACCTTTTTTCCTTCCTTTCTGCGTTTAATAGAAACTATAAAAAAGCGCTTATCGTGAGATACCGGTGCCTACGCATTCTTTATATGCTGTCGTATTTCTCGTGGTATGCTCAGGACAAATACACAGAGTAAGCAAAGCCAGGAAATGAGATCGGGCTATAGGATCTCTCAGCTTCAATGCCCAACCCCCCTCTCCCTCCCGAATTCTGGTGGTCAGCTATCGGGTTCGACAACTGTTGACATGTTTACATAATCAGCCACAGGCAAAATCAGATCACTTAGACAAAATTACGTAGTACCATGTCCGGGAGCCAAGTCTCTCTAAATACCTTACAAAATTGGGTTAACAGGCGGTTTACCACCAAAACGTTCGATCCTGATTTGCATCAATTTCGAAGTTTCTGGTCAGATATTCTTTGACAAGCTCTATTAGGATGTCAAGCATTCATGTTTGGTAAAAACCCCAAATTGGGGTATTCAAGAATGGCTGAGTTGATCGATTTTTCTTCTTTTTTTGGGAGGAGACTATTAGTCCCCTCCTCTAAGTCGTAAACCCAAAACGCAGGCGAAGAATTTAGTAGTATATGCAGCAGTTCTCGCCTTCACAGCTTGGACACACGCACCACTTCTACGTACTACATACATATACAAAGGGTGCAAAAAAGATATATCACGAAAAAGGGGGAAGAGCCCGAAATCCATTATGAATAATGGGTCCAGCCTTGGGTTGAGCCTTCCCTCCATCATTCATAACCTTAACGTTAGAAATCTAAGGACTGAATGTGCCTCCCCCCCGTCTGGCTCAGATCTCTATATCTCTCGCAATCAAGCAACGTTCGTGATGGAATCAAAGGAAAAGGGGCCATCACTCACCCTTGTTATGGTGTGAAAACACGGGTTCCAGTGGATCTGTCCTACTCCTTCCAATTGTCGCTCCCTGGTGCACACACTCTTGCTCGAATTGGCATTCAATCTCGTTCACTTCCTAAAATGGAGTATACAAAAGCCATTTAGTACATTTCCAACCAATACAAAACCAGCAGTCCTTATAATAAATCCCCGGAAATTAAATCGCCCTTGAGACAAGGTGGAGCTGCTGGCTTCTAAAAGTACTGAATGAAAATCGTATTACGCTACATAAAGTAAGAAATGTTTCATTGTTGTAATTACCCGTAATAACACCCTGCCGCTCTCTAAGATCGCTAATATAAATGTAAAAATAAAGAATTTGGTTTCTGTTTCAACGATATGCAGTATAGATGCCGCTTATTGTGATCATTGGTTATTAGAATCAGACGCTTTACGTGGTCGAATGTTAAAGGACCGTCAAAATGATAAAATATTCATAGCATTCGGATATTAGAATCAGTTTCAAAAGAATCTTCACGTGTACGTGACGAAACTACAGTAGTGATTGCTACTTGGACTTTGCAAATTGACCAATGACATTGCAATTTACGTCGTTTTGACTATCCTGTCATTTCCAGCATGCTACTACGCGTAGGGAGAAACCCCTTTTAACTTCCCAGTCAAATAAATGAGCAGGTTATTCAATTGAATGACCAGTTCCTTAGTTGACTGGGAACATTAGAAAGGATAACGTGTTGAGAACCCTACCTAATCGTAGGAGAAGGCTTCAAATTCAAAGGCAGTTAGTTGTGTTTTAAACGCATGGTTATATACAAATGGCGAGGAACAAGAAAAGAGTTGATTTAAATGTAAAAGAGAAGTTGCGACTCATTGAAACTTATGACAAGCTAAATTTAAAAGATTTGTCACAAAGGGAAGGCCGTTGAGTTAAGATTTCCTCATTCATTTTTATGCAAATTGCTGAAAAATCGTTACGAAATAAACAGTATAGTGAATTTAGAAAAGGGAAATGTGTGGGAAAGTGTCAAAATGTAGACGATGCTCTGTTTCTTTGTTGTAAACAAGCCAGTTCGTTTAACGCGCCGATTACGCGCAGCATTCTATTGCACATTTCCAATCTTCGTTTTATAGAATCAATATTCAAATGAAAAACGTAATCACAATAAGCGGCATCTATTGCATCTATCGTAAGCGCTAAATAAAGAAAAAAAATTGTAATTATCCGGTCATAAAACCCTGCCGCTCTCTAAGATCGTTAATATAAATGTAAAAATAAAGAATTCGGTTTGGGTTTCAAGGATATACATTGAAAGGAGGTTATGCGTAAAAAGGAGCATGTAGTTCGGTTTTTTGCTTACTTGGATGGTGATGGGGCGTTTCTTAAAGGATCTTCTGCTCCACTTGGTCCCAGAAGCGCGAGCCCCGCCTACTGGGAAAAACAGCCAAGTCAGAAATCAATCAAACATATGAGTCAAAAACGGTAAAGCATGTCATCGTCGTATTGGTGTCAACACACACACACATATTCAATGTGCTATAACTATAAGACTTAACCGGGAAACAGGGGGAGAAAACACCATATGGTGCCATGTGTGCTCCACCCGCGCTCTCCTCTCTTTGCTCGACTATGTGCTCTATCTCGGGGATGCAAAAACGCGAAAAAGGGGTTCGTTTTAGAACTAAGCAACTTGGTTAGGGTAAACGTATGAAGTAGAGAATGGTATAGGAAAAGAAAAGGGGGTGCATGGGTAATGAAGCACAGAAAATTTCCGTTTGGATATGTCTGTTCAAAGTCAGGCGAGACGATGACTAACTTTTACGTACCGTGCGGTATAATGTACACACTAATTCGCACAGCTCATTTGCCTCCCTCCAAAATAACCCAATTTCCTAGACCGGATCCTTCTTTCTGAACTGTACGGAAAACACTGTTCCACTCGTGAACTCGGGGTCATCAATAAAAAAAGAAATCCCCACAAAAAAACCTGTATGGCAGCAAGGAGCACAGCAAAATACAACGAACTTACACACTGCACACTATAACTATATCCAAAGTAAATCGGTCCACACTTGAAAAGAAATCCCTAATAACGTTCTCGTGACACGACACACTTTGGGGTTGAAACTAACCAGATTGATCTTTTTTTTTAAAGAAGAAAACAGAAAAGACGCCGCTACAACACTTGGGAGCACTAGCGGTGAAGCAACCCCGCCGAAGTCTTTAACCCCAGCGTCGATACGCCGTCTGCATAGCGCCGCTAGCGTCGTCGGGTCGACGCTGTACTGACACTGACCTCGACGGCGGCGGCGTCGCGATGCCGACGACGGCCACGTACGGCCTATAGCCAACTCAAAACCTTCCCACCCTCCCCGAAAATAAGTACAAAAAGCGAGAGTGCTTTTACTCACCCCCACCTCACCCTTCTTTTTACTAATCCATATTCTACAGCGACAGGCCTACTGGTTGAATCTGACTACATCTGAGGTTGGAAGACTGCGCGGTAATATGCATTTCTTTTCTAGTTCTCAGCTCTCCCGTTTCCTCCCCTCCTTGAGAAACCAATTTATTTGATCTCGAATTACGGCGTGGGGAAAAAAAGAAGTCAATACGAAACGAGACCAGCTTTAGCGCAAGCTTTAGAGTGCAGAAATAATGTAATAAACCTTGACCTTGTTTTCCCTTAATGAGGAACGAGGAGACGAGGAAAGTGCATATTGACTAACTACAGCTAACGAGTTCCCCAGTGATAAAACCTTTCCTCTTCTTACCCCCGTCACACACCTTCATGATGGGTTTATTGCACTATAAAAGCAAAAAAAGGAAAATAAATAGAAAAAGGGGAAAAATTCTGCAACTGGGAGGAGGCTATTCCTTCCACCAGAGGCGCTGCAAGGTCAACAGGGAACGATCAATAATGCTTTTCACTCGCCAACGACGTCGCTCTCGCGTATCACTACGGACTATGGACGGTTTACCCCCCTAACCCTCCCTTTAACAATCAATAAGACATAATAAGGGACGCGAGAAACGAAAGAGAGAGGAGAGAGAGGGAGAGAAAAGAAACAAAAACATGAAAGTCTAAGACTCTAAGTAAATAATATGATGCTGATCTTGCTGACCTAACGAAGCAGGAATGTAATTTGCGTGTTCCTTTTTGGCCTCTTTTCCTCTCTATACTCTCACTCTCCGCTTTCTGCCTCGTGTGAAGCTTTTATCCAGCATCTCGAGAAGTTGAGAAACATCTGAACAGAGGCTTTCCAACGTTCACATCGTATACTCGGGACTAATTATACGTAGGGATAAAGCTGAAAGCCTGACAGCTTCGACAGCACGAAGTGGTCTTGGACACGGTTGCTTAATTTGAGTGAATGCTTGAATCTAGTCGCAATGTAAATCCACCGAGTCGTCGAGAAGACGAGGTCAACGAGATCAGTGTTGATGAGTGTCGTGATTTCCCGCGCCGGAAATGGTTTCTGGTTTACCATGGGACTTTTTGGGTCGTACTACAAGGCATTCAAGCTATGTGTACAACGTACAAGACACGGCGAAAACGTCAGGGATGCGTGCCTAAATTAAACAGACGTAAAAGCGTAATCCTTTTCTTGCGTCTACCGTAAAAGGAAGCACAGCTGTGCATACATACAACAATGCGTGCATGGAAGCAGAAGACAAAATGGGCCCTTTTCTTGGCTCCTTTTTTTTCTTCCTGCTTTAAACAGTTCTGTATGCTGCCAGTACGCAGATTTATCGAACACGTGCCCATGTGACAAGACATGCCAAGCTTTAAAAAAACTTGTCTTGTTTTAGCAGATGAGGGGGGAGGGGGTTAAAGGAGGAGGGCAGGGTATATGGCCTTTTACTTCCCATTTTTTTTTTTTGGGGGGGGGGGTATGTGTGACTCGCTTGTCCTGTCGCGGCTGCGTCTGGAGGAATAAAGATGACTTCTATAATGGGACCACTCGAGAAGGCTTTTGAGGGCAGATGCTGTCTTAACTATGGTTTCCTTGGATTCCTCTAAAAGCATTCCAGGGCTTTTCCGCGCTTTTCAACTTGGCAAGTTTATGCTTATTGGTTATATGGCATGTAATATGTATGACGAAGAGAAGTTGAATCAAGTTTGGGTGACAAGATGATTGCGATTTGAAATCAAGGACTCAACGACAACTTCGCGTGTCAATTTTTCGTACTTTGGGCAGCCTTAAAAGACACTATCCTCCGGCGAATCAAGTTACTTTACAAGGAAGTGGCATGCCAATCTGATTCCTTAATTATCTATCAGGTAGAAGAGGACCTTGATTCCCAAGACAAGGGTTGAATGGTTCGTTAAAGTTAAAGTTATCACATATGACGCGATATACACCCCGACCGCTCGTTGTTTCGGCTCTTTTCCCTTTCCTAATTACCAAGCGTAACGCGAAAGCGCACTTTGGCGAAGCTATAGCTTACGTCGAATGCCGTTTTTAGTAGCTGTATATATCTTAGGAGGATAGTAACTTACTGATAAAGACTTATAGTTGGGCAGATGCTTTCCCACGCTATAAACATCTTGCTTTCCCACTCGTCAAAACACAATTATATCCCGTTGTTTTGGTCGATATTTACGGGCTATTTCTATTTAGATATATCGCTTGTTGCGCCTGGAAAGCAGGCAGATAGTATACACGAGATTGCTTACAATGTCGATAGATGGCTGCTCTTGCGTTGAAGCCGAGCATAACATTCTCAACAGGCTCTCCGGTAAAATTCCGCTGGTCAAAAATGACACTTCTGTGTCAGTGTTACAACACGTTCCCCGGAGAAAAGTGGCAAACGGGTGTCACGTTTCGTATTGGTAGTTTTTACCAGAGAACCTTAGTTGAAACTGCGAGTTGAAAGTTGGTAGTTGGATTGAAAATGAATTAGGTTTGGTTATTTTCCGGAGAACGTGTTGAAAATTCTTCCGACTATTTGGGGACGAATACGACAATAGCATTGCCATTTGCCCATGAAGTATGGGCAAAAAGAAGAAGTACTTAAGACTTCCACGTATAGATGGCAAAAGCTGTTCCATCCAGGAAAGGGTCTCGGGGAATTCAAATAAATGGAATAAATATGTAAAGCTGTAGGAAGTGGGGAAATTCAATGAAAATAGCGGTCATTTCTGATGTGCCTAAGGTAAGCTAACCGTATCGCTGGTTAGCACGGAAACTTCGATTTTCGAGGTACTTAAACGTGTCTTAGAGTTGGGCATGCCAGTAGTATGCGAACAAATGAGCCATATACTCTACAAGGGTTGGATAAGGAGAAAATGGTAGCATTGCGTGGTCGAGGGACCCGAATCCAAGTTCTTCGCCACGAAAATGAAATACGATGAAGGAAGAAATACGGAGCGGTAAAGTTGAGCGTTGAATCCCAGATGCAGACAGTTAAAAGATGGTATGATAACAGAAAAGGGCGTTTGCGTCTTGCGGAATTAAATAAGCTCATCTGGGAAAGGTTTGGGGCACTTTGCGCTCCGCATAAATAGCTCCCTTGACTCCAAGAGGCTGAGACAATTAATCCTTGGTGTAGTACGACTATAAGAAATATTAATATTACTAGTAGAAAGTTTCTTACCTTTAGTCAGGGACGCACCCCGTGATAAAGTGCCATGATTTAGACTCGCCTGAATCCCGGGCTCCGCCTCCTGCAATGCAATCAAAGACCCCAATTAGCCATCCGTTACTAAATTCCGAGACAAAAATGCCCAAAACAACGCAACATATTGGAATCTTGGTGACCAATACACCTTTTTTCTCCACCTGTGTACGCCCATCAAGGTTGAGATCAATAAAGTCCTACATTACCCCGCAAACCCCAACGTTTCTCCACATGTGTTCCAGAAAAAACGCATGAAGGATAAACGTCTAAATGGTACGTCGGTAACCTACATAAAAGCATTTTCAAATAAAAAAATCATAATGATAAAAGGAGGAGTCCCGCTTCAGGTAATAGCTATGTGTGCCCCAGACCCAGGACTTTTCCTTTTTCTCAATGCCTTTGCCTATATCTTATTTGCCTTAGCTATTTCAGCCTCTCCGCTGTTTTCACTTTGTTCTCAAGGGATTTAAAAACTTAATGGGGTAATATGTAATCAGCCCTTCCACACACTCGCTCGCATCTTTCTAACCAGCCTACAGACTCTGCCAGAAAACCTTGACATATGCCTGGTATTCTTCTAGGAGTTAAATTGGAGTCCTCCAACACCACATCCATCGCTACGGAATACTAAAATAGGCGGTGTTTTTCAAGTTGCTTGGCACCTGCGTCCCGTGCATTTTAAAGGAAAGCAGGTGCCAGCTGTATATACATACATCCCATGCACACGCATTACAAGAAACCGAGAAGGCGGCCACATGCCTTTGCATACTTCTTACCGCAAATTGCTACCGACAAATGAGACCTGGCTTACATAGAGAGAAAGTATTACGAAATATGGAAAAAGGGGTATGCCCCATGCTCCCTAACTCATTTGCATTCGACTTACATGCCATATAGACTAAACAAGACACAGTTTTTACGTCTGTCCCTTATCTTTCTCTCTTATTTTTCTTTGTTTTTTTCTTTCTTTCCTGCGTTTCATTATTATGAAGAATGTTGTACTCCTTGCAAGCGGCACTAGAGTGAAATCTACTAGATGGATAACCGTATCATTGCTATCTTAATACCTCTGGCACTTTTTCAGCTTTTCTCGAGCGTTGGCTATAGGGTTCGCTTTCTACGTTTTAGCTTTTCAGTCCAAAATAAACTGTCCATCTGGAGAGCAACTGAGTGCGAAAACAAATGGGGGTCATTCCAATCTCCTCTTTGGTTTCTAATTCTTTATTTTTTTACCCCGGTCGTTTCTGGATTACAAATTTCTAAATTTACTTGTCTAATTTTATACCTGCTTCTCTTTGGGCTTGTGGCTACTACCCCATTTCCACCAAGTCAACCAACGGGGTCCAGCAGGCATCTTCTTGTCTTGACGGACAATCTCTCCGGAACATGCAACGCGAACCACACAACCAACGCAAGAGCCCCCACAATTCCCACACACAATGTTGTAGGATGCTTTAAAAAGATGTTAGGAGCTTGTGTGGCTGCTGCTGCTTGCTGCTTATCCGGGTAACAATAGACAGGTGCGTGAATCACTGACTGCATCAGGAACCATGTCCCCCCTGCTGCACACCTGGAAGGAGAGAAAAAATTGCAATCAGATAAAAAAAACCGAGTTCCAACACTACGATACATACTGCGCATGGAACCTTCATTATCTAGAACCCCTTACGTTATTTATCACCTGGAAGGTCCGAAACCCCTGCAACCCTTAACGGAGCCCACAAAGTTCTGAAACCGGCGTTCGATACATGTGCCTTGAGTCACGCAGTCAGGAGATTTACTCTGCAGTACCGCTCAACGCGATTATATATAATATAAACTTTTATATCAATGCTTATCATGGGTCCCAAAGGATTTCCATAAAAGATTTGGACGCGGCTGACCAGAGCTCAAAGACTTCATTATTCTGCCATAAAAGTATAGGCACCACACACATGAAAAACAAAAAAAGAGAAGAAAAGAGCGTCCGCTTGCTGTCAGACAAGATAAAAGACTTAACTTTATATTGTTCTATATACCCTAGGAAAATCTTGCATTACGGCGCCATTAAAAAACACAACCGACTTTCCCGCGTCCATTGTCGTGGCTTAAAACTCGCAGCTTCTTCCCAGCACTATAAAAGCATAAGAGGGGCGCAAGGTGGAAGTGAAACATAGCGTATCTAATGCGCCTAACAAGAACGGCTCCAGGGGTGAAAAGTAATTAAGGTGGCGCCCATCCCGGCGTGACTACATTTCACATATCGCGCCTTTGCAACTGTTTTTTTTTATTGTTACTTTTTTTAAAAGAATCATTGAGCAGGTTGAACTTCATAGCTGCAAGATTCCCTTTCAAGTTTTAATCATCCTACGGGTAAAAGGTCTGACGCTTAAACTCGCTTCGGGAATTGTGACACATAAAGAGAGTTGTTTGGGGGCCTGGACGATAACAACAAGTCCTTCCTGCGGACGTCACGGGAGCGTTATAACAGCCAACACTTTTTTTGTAATTCCGACGCAATTGGGAGCTGTGGAACATGACGCCGGATTGTGTCATCACCATCTATACCCCCTTACCCCCCATTAGGATGTCTTGCAATTGGGATGGAAGCTTTAAGGTCTAAGAGAAAATTCTCTTTGTCCAAAACGCTGCAACGTTTCCTCTACCTCGCCTTTTAGTTGATGAGATAGCGGGGAAGGCTCAGTAATTAAAGACATTGTCAAGCTAGAAACAATTTCGACCTGAAAGTCTTAAATGAACTTGTCTAGGTTGTCCGTCCAGTCTCCCAAATATAAACTCTATAGAAAAAAGCGCACCAGGATAAGGAGTATATATAGAGACGCCTGAACAAGAAAAAGAGGGAAAAATGAGCAGAAGCACTTGAACAAAAGAAAAGGTTGAAGTGGTTATTGAGAGAATGTGAGTTACAGGCCGAACACGAACCCGAATCCAGAAGATCCTGGTTCTCTTGGGCTATTCGCGAAGAAAGAAAACGAAGCGAAGGTGAGTCGTGTGTAGAAAACGGAATAGGAATGCTACATGCAAATGAGCTCCCTCTGAAAGTTTCCGCTTTCATGGCCTGCATTCAAAACATTTGCCTACGGAACACATAAAAAATAAAGACAGATAGCTTCGCCAGGCATAAAGAGGGGAGAAATACAAGACTCGAGAGAAAAGAACCTGTACAACCCATGCTATGCCATGACACCAATTATATTTTTCATAATGAGTTGGGTCTTTGGAATAAGCACTGAGCGCCAACGCTATTGAGATTAGAGGCGTAGATTGGAAAAAAACATTCCTTAGGACATGTAACAATCTTCTTCCAAGGTGAAGGACGGCACTAAAAAGCGTGAAGGAATCGGTATAGGGATATTCTGGTGGAGGGGTTTAGCGTTTAGGGGAATTAAACGGACGCTTGAATAAAAAAAATACCGACAAAAAACTCATGCGTGAACATGGAAACGCCATAAAACGTCCCAGTGAGAAAAACGGATAAAAGATTGATTGTTGACTTACCTTGTTTAAAAAACTAAAAAAAAAAATCCACGATGTAGAGCAGCTCCCACAGTCTACTTTTGTTCAAATCCTTGTATTCAATGTGCATAGGCTCAGCACAAAGTAGATTAACAATCCAGCCACTGACAGATTTTGATTTGAGGTGTCAAAATAGCACTACCTGCGATTAATGAAGATAACACTACGCTTGATTTATTTTGCAGCTGTGTAGTCTTTATCCAAACTTAACTCGTAAAATATCCAGTAAGAGTCACCAAGATCATTTTGCGCGCCAAAATATGTACACAGTAAAAGTCATACAGTAAGGGCGTACGCATTAAGTGAAATTAAAACTGAAGCTAAGACAATTTTCCACGTCTTGTGGGCTTTTGGGGAAGAGGCTTGCTAGCAATCTGTACGGCATCTTTCGACGTTCTGACACCGTCTCGTATAATCACGGTTCGCTTTATCCTGTGGTAGTCGTAGGGCAGGCAGAAAGAGGCGTTGCGAATGCTGTGCGCTGCAGGGAACGCCACGCCCCCTCACTTAAAAACGCAACCGTTGTAGCCCCCGACGCCGCATATACTCCTTCGCTTCGTGCGGCAACTGACTTTCCGGCCATTGAGCACAACTGTCACACGATATTCGGTCCCGGTCAATGTTAACTCGTACCGAAGGAAAACCCAGATAAGAAAACATAATAATAAGATTTAGGTTAGTACTACCAACGTCGAACGAGGTGATGGCGAAATGGGTACTTAACCACGTGAACTTGCTGTCTTGCATTATTTTTTGGGGCTCGTCGTTTTACGATTTCCAGGGTAAAGTCCTCGAGCTATCCCCGCCAGAAATTTTTATATTAAAAATCCGTAATGATTTTTCTCCCCGTTTTCTTTCGGTTTATTTCATGTTCCCTATTCCTTTTTATGTATTTTTTTCCTGGTAAAGGAACTTACAAGTCGGACAATACGTGACCAAAGCGACTATAAAGGCGACGCGAATCGGATTCGGAATTCAGACTGTACCAGCTTCCAAGCTTTTTCTTGACAGGTTCTGACCATTCTGCGGTCTTTTCTCTCCTGAAACCTTTGGCCACAACTGAACAAAATAATAATAAAAGAAACACGGTTGAGCAAAACAACGGAGGCGCGCAAATGGAGAAAACATCTTGTATGTGTCCAGCATCCATTTCTGCCTGCTGTGAGTCTATTTGCTTTCAAACACCCTCGCGTTGGCTTGTTGACTTGCCATCTTGCGCTTCTTGTTAATCTTCTCTATGCTCTTTTCCATCCCGGCACAAGGTTCAGCCACCTTCTAAACAAAAACAACGTCCCAAACAGCTCAAAAACTACAAGTCTCTTCTACATTCCCTTCAATCATCGCAAGCGCAAGGCCGGAGCCTTGCAAAACCTCAATAGCTGCTGTGACAATGGACAAAATGTCAGGTTCTGAACGTGACGCTGCATGACAGAAAGGTTCATGTCCATCTCGTTTTCTTCTTCTTTATTCGCTTTGCATACTAATTCCCGCCTCGTCATGCCCTGTATAGGCCTACGCATTTGTACAGACCGGAGAATTCAAAGTTTTCCACCAACAATGTTGGTCGGTTAAGTTTTTGACCTGGGCAAGTTTTTTTGTTAGGTATTCTATTAAAAAAAAACGAGACGAGGGTGGCAAATACCAAATAAATATGTAAAAAGAGGAACTTTAGGGTCTATCGTAAATAAAGATTATACACGTCTCCCTTCATTTGCGGTTCAGCAATAGATAGCCGGACGTTGGTGTTGGAATATTGTACTCAAAAGGTTTCTCCTCGTGACTACGTCCGCCTTGGCACTTATTCAATGCTGCATCTAAGGAAAACCGCAACCATCCGAGCAACCTTAAGCTGGCCAAGAAAATTGTCTTTTTCATCTTCATTATGCCCCCAACTTTTATTGACCCAACCTTAGTCGCTCCTTCGAGGGCTTAGGGTCGCCCACAGTGCATCAGGCAAAGATATTCAGTGAAAAGTAAGTCACGCACGCAGCAATTCCGAAACTTTGGCAAAAGTGTTTGTTGTGTCTGTTTTTTGACTTATAAAAGCAGACGTGCAGTTCATGCCACCACCATCGAAAACCGTTCAAATTGAAAGCCCGCAGTGCATAATAAACGCTTTAGGGAATGTCTCTGGTTAAACTTCACAGATATTTACACTAATTAAACTTTAAACCCATCAGGTCCGAAGTAACTGGTCAATCTAAAAAAAACGACACAAACAACGAAAAAACCTTAACTTCTTCACGAATATTCATTACGGGAGATTTGCTCCAAGAATTAATTTTTTAAGCATATATTAAGAATATTAATGAAAAATTTTGACTTACCTGAGCTTTATACATTTCTTTGACGTCGAGCAAATCTAAGCGTAATTCTTCCGTTTCTTCAATTTTTTCACCGTACATCTGGAAAAGATAACAGGTTTCAAGCCAGATAAAGAAGAAAAACATGGCTTTTACTTGTAATAAGGCGTTGTATTTTCTCTCCAAATCTGCGTGTAATGCTTTTAAAGCCTCCAATTCCTTGGCCTGGTTGGCTAACGTCTCGTTCACGCTCAAGAGCTTGGACAGCTCTTGTGTCAAGGATTCCCGGGTCCTTTCTTGGTGCAACAATTCCAGTTGCAGCTGACTCACTTCACCTAATAGGAAACAACAAAAGCAGGCATGTCAGTCAGTACACACTTAAAACCAAAGCTTTTTTTACCTTCCCGCAGTTTCAACTGCGTTTGCAAGTTCTCTAACACCAAAGTACCCCCTCTAAGCATGTCAAACGTACAGCTACGAGCAACCGGAGTCATGATACCCCCTTCTAATATGTCATCCTATCATGACAAATGTTCACATAACCTTGCAGACCGTTAAATTAACATAGAAACATTAATATCTCACCTGGGTTGCCCAGGGATTGCTCGTAAATGACTCTGTAAAGGAATTGGTTCCAGAAAGGCGGCTTAAACTCGGTGTAGGGCTCTGGAGAGGTGTTTCCGAGTCGCGACCCATGCTTGGTGTAATTTCAACTGACAAATTTCGAACATCATCCTCCAAATCAGTGAATCCTTTTCGTTCCGATCTTTTGGCTTGTAACTGAAGGCACTTCTGACGCTCAGCATCCAGAGCGGTTCTTTCCATGGCGAGCTCTTGCTGTAGAGATACAATTTGCTGTTTAAGATCCCCCATTTCAGATATCAAATTGCTTTTTTCTGCTTCCAAGTCAAAGCAATGCCTAAAGACGAGAATAAACATCAATATCCCACAATCTTAGGGTAAAAAATGAACTTTTCTCCCTCGTACGTTTCCAACGCTGCTTCTTTCTTCTCAACATCTTTACTTTGGGAGGCCAAATCGAGTTCAAGTCTGCTTTTCTCTTCACTCAGAAGTCTAATTTGGTGTTCCAACAACCCAGTCTTACTCTGCAACGCCACGTAAACATCCTTCACTTGCTTCTCCTTTTCAAGCGCTCTATCGCATCTTATTTGTGCATCACCTACACAAAGTAAAGGAAAAAATTAACATAAATCACGTAACTCCGCAAACGCAAAAGGTTTATAAAGCAAGGAAACGCATGCCGGAGCAAACTCACTTAGTTTTGCGGTTAGCGTCTGCTCCAGTTTCTCTTCGTTAACTCGCTGGGCGGTCAAAGAAGCTTGCAAAGACTCAATTTGCCTAAGCAGTGGCTTAGTTGCTGCGGCTAAATCATTGTTCTGCGCGTCCACTGCGCGCTCGGCTTGCTCCAGTCGTTGCATAAGGCGTGCATTTTCTTGGCGTATGAGCTCCATCTGCTGGCTATGCTCAACTTCCCCAGTAGCTAAAACTTTGTTTAATTCCTCCATCCGAGCCAGCAATTGCTGTTGCTCTTCGAGATGTCTGTGAGTTGCCTCTTCTAAGGCTACCTGAAGTTCTTGCCTCACCGAAAGCTCCAAGCTCAAGGCTTTTCGGACTTCTCCTGCTTCTTTAGCTTGCGAAGACGTCTTGGCTTCCTCCAAGTCCCTACGCACGGAAAGAGCTGAAAAAGTAGTCGCTTTTCAAGCCGATGGCTTACTTGACAGCCCGACTCGCAGCAGCGCGTAAAATATCACATTCGCACATCAATTCTTTGTTCTGAGTGCGTACTATACTCAATTCTTTGTCAAACTGCAAGTTAGCGTACGTTAACTGTCTCACGGCTTCAATCTGGCTCCGCTCTAACTCTTCTTTGGCGGCTAAAGACTTCTTAAACCGCTCCACATCCTTGGTTAAGTCTTCGATCAGCTCACTACTCCAAAAATAATGCACTTAAGGGTACGAAATGAAATTTTGCCAGCATACTTTTGGTTTTTCACGACATTCTCAGTCTCCTTTTCCTTGGCACGCATTTTCTTGATCATGTTTGACAAAAGGAGCTGCTTCTTGGACAATTTCTCGCCTTCTTCACGTAGCTCCTCCACGAGTTTCTCTTTACTGGCCAACTGCTCCCTAAGCTCTTCCAGGGACGTCTTTTCATTCTTTAATTGCTACTCAATTTAGATCCAGTTAGTCTCAAGCTCAAATACGAACACAAATACAAAGTTTACCTCATACTGTTTGCTAAGCGTTTCCTTCTCTACATTGGCTTGCTGCAGTTTCTTCTCTATGTTAGAAAACCTTTGTGCGAAATCTTCCGTCATTCGCCGTATAGCACTGGCTTCAGTTTCCCTCACTTTCTCGAGTCCGTCAAGCCGGCTAAGCCATATACGGAAATTCAATAAACAGTATTTTTTGGACTGGACCTTACCTCTTTTGATTAGCGGTTTCCTCGTCAAGAGCTGCGTTAATTCGACTCAGCTCAATCAGTTTGGTTTCTCTGACTTCCAAAACACGTGACATGTCTGCCAAACGCTAAATTCAAAGTTTTATTGAGTAAACTGCTCTTACTTGTACTTTAAATGTAAATATTTCACTTACTTTCAATAAGGTTTCCATAGCAGGAGAGCAACTTTCGTCAGACCCGATTGAAATGTTGGACGGCTCGCGCTTATGACCTTGAAAACGATTACCATCTCCGTGCGATGCAGTATATACAGTAATGCGGCTGTCGCCATTCGGACTGAGACATTTTACAAATTCGTCAATAACTCGCTAAAGGAATTTCCAGAAAATAAGCTACCTAGATACCACTTCAATATCGGACGAGGTGGTAGTTTCTATTTCATCACCCGACGTTTGCCCGCTGGGAAACTCGCATTCCATTTTTATTATCGATCTGAAGAGCACAGGATTTATACGATATTCGTAGATTTGTTAAAAAAAATTACTAATATACCTATCAGATGACGAGGGGGAAGTTTCTCTGTCATTTTTAGCTGGTTGTGGGTCATGGAAAGCGTCCTCCAATAGCCTCTTGACATCCGAGCTGGTGTTGGAGGTTTGGCTAGTGACAGACTTGGCATCTTCGATGCTACCCAACCCGGATTCGAGCTGGTCTGGAGGAGACCGTAAGCTCTCGCTGGGAAGTTCTTGGGTTTCAACTGTTTCAGTATCTGGACTGATGACTGTAAGCGAGCTGGAGGCTGAGAGTGAGCTATGAAAGCTTTCAGCAGCGGATTCGTCATTGTTTTCCTGTCCCAAATTGGTGTTATCAATCTCGACTTGGTGAGGCGAAACCAGGCTTTCGGTAGTGTTCGGAGACTGAATGATTTCGATGGAACTCGAAGAAGTGGAGCTGGGAAGCTCCACAAGGCTTGGACTGGGTGTGAGCACAGCAACATCAGGAGAGTTAGGACTTTGCAAAGGTAATGATAAGGATTTTACGAGAACGAGAGTGTCTTCCGATGGACTAACTAAGTCTTCCTTAGTTTCGGAGAGAGGTGTGTCTAGGAGTGGTATCAATAAGGGCTGATTTTTCCAGTTGCCATCCCATTCTTGGGCAGCATCATTTGCAGTTGGCTCAGAAATTAGATTATCTGGTTGACTAGATATGGGCTCTTCGGAAATGGTCGATTTACAAGTGGATGTTTTTTCTTCTAGGAATAACGAGTAATGCATGTTAGTTTTAACACTTGTAATTTACTTTACCGTGATCGTGAGATGGACTTTCAAAAAATGAACCAGAAAAGGATCCCCATACAGACGCTTTTAATTGTGCTGCAATCTTTTCCGGGTCCAGTTTCTTTTCTTTCCCAGGCTGAGGTATATCAGAGGGTGTATCTATACAAAAAGGGGAAATAATTTAAGGAAGTAATGAAATGTGGTATTTAAATTAAATCTACGAGTAAGAAAATTACCTATTTTGTCGACTTGCTGTTCCAACATTTCTTTTTGTTGTTGCTGCTCCTGTTCAGATATGTCCAGAGCTTTGTCAATAGTTTTCTGGGCTTCACGCAACACATTCTTAGCTAAACTAGTAAAATTGGTGGCGTTTAGCCAACTCATCGTTGGAGATAATTCACACCAACTCCGAAGTGACAAAAAAATTACTCCAGCTCAACAACCTGTCAACTTCTTCTTTATGTCTTCTTCTTTATGTTTCTTCTTCGTGTTGTTATAGACGACAGGCGAAAAGTCGTCGCATCGTCGTCTGCAGCATTCCCAATAGGTGTCGCTATTTTGTTCTCTTCTGTTGCTGTTGCTAGTTACCTAGGTCCAATCACGAATTTGTTCTTTATGTTGTTATAGACAGGCGAATCGTCATCGCATCATCGTCTGCAGCATTCCCAATAGGTGTCACTGGCTACTCCTTCTGTCTTTCTCAACACATTATCAGACGGGATCCTGTGCGATATGGCATTCGGTAAGCCTCAAAACTATTTGATATAGAACAGAAAACGGACTTGACTGATAGCCGAAAAGACGGCTAGTCAAAATCTATCAAATGATATCAAGTCATATCAAACCATCTATCAAATGATATCAAATTATATCAAAATCGATCGAGTATATCAAATTCAATCAAGTTATGTAAAAATTTCTCCGAAATGCGAACCAAACGCGAAAGGCGAAACGGCTGTGTTTTCAAGTTATATCAAAATTTCTCGAACCAAACGCGAAAGGCGAAATGGCTGTGTTTTCAAGTTATATCAATATGGCATTCGGTAAGCCTCAAAACTATTTGATATAGAACAGAAGACGGACTTGACTGACGGCCGAAAAGACGGCTAGTAAAAATCTATCAAATGATATCAAGTTATATCAAAATTTCTCCGAAATGCGAACTAAAATGCGAACCAAACGCGAAATGCGAAACGACTGTGTTTTCAAGTTCTATCAACTCACCGATTTTGGACAGGTTTGTCTCGCCTGACCCGGGCCAGGCTCGCTTCCAAACCACGCCTATTTGTTATTATTGTTATATTTATTTATTATTTATGATTATCATTGTTTATTGTCCAAAATATTTATTATTTATTAGTTCTATTTATTATTAATCGGCATTCAAAATCAAAACAATAGAAGCTACGAATACGTTAAGCTAGCATGACCCTTTCTGTTTACGTTCTATAAGTAGCAAACCGCATAAATGGATTCAGCCATGTTGTAGGAGGTGTCTTAAAAGCAGCAAACCCATAAACCAGCAGTGTTACACTTGCATGTGATCTGTATTTTTCTCCCCATGCTTTGCCGCGGCACGTAGACATAGGGCCGACTCGGCAATAGGACTACGGAGCCCTCGACAAAAGACCTACGAGCCCCGACAATAGGCCTACGAGCCTCGACAATAGGCCTACGGTTCTAGAATCCTTCAAGGGGCCAATGAAATGAAAAAGTCTCCGCTTATTGGTTAAGCACTCTGGTTAACCTCTGGTTAACACTAGCTTAACTCTAGCTTATTGGTTAGCACTATGGTATTGGTTAACCTAACCCAAGGGGTTCGAAACTCAGTTTCCAGGTGTACGACTGCTACAAAAAATTGTGTAGCCTTGACAAATTGCAGAGCTACAAGCGCTACAAAATAGGCTACAATGCTACAAACCACG
>RJJA01000004.1:0-175262 GCA_003724045.1 Lepidurus arcticus
ACAATGACGTGTGGACAGTGCAGGTTGAGCGAAGAAGTATTGACTCGTAACTGGCAAAAAAATTTAAAAAATCCGCCGTTACTGCAGGATAACTGTAGTATACCACTACCACGTGCTAACCCATTTCTAGTAGTACCCAAAAGAGTTAACCCGAGTACCAGCAAGTACCAGAGAGCCCCCAGCAGCTGTACCCGGCACGTCTTTTGTTTCGCAATTAGACGCTATGGCGACAGAATGAATTGCTTACAGACATATGCGTTTTATCTTCGTTTTTAACCCCTTTCGGTCCTCATAAAACAAAGCCGCCAAAAAACTGACTCCCCAACCCAACTACCCTGCGCCACATGGCCATTCCCCCGACTCCCAATCCTCCCAAACCACGAAAAGAGTATAAAAACCGAGCCTTAAGTATTTCCAACCCTCACGTTTGTAATTATAAATTTTTTAAAAATTTGTTAAGAAAAAAAAAATCCGAAAAAGAGTAATTAAGAGATTCTTCCCCACCCCCTGTAAGACATGTCAGACATTCTTACAACGGAAGATGACACTCTGAAAACCATACCACAAGACAGAAAGACATTCTTTACGCAAGTTTTAGCGCAGATAGTTTCGCTTCCTTGTATTTGTGTGACGTTGTCGTCCGACGAGATCGTTCCAGCAGCCGGCGTCTGGGGACCACGTGCGGCGTCCGGCGCCGCCACCAAAATATCTTCATGAATGGGCAAGCCCCCTGAACCTCTGATCCTGGGGTCCATGGTATGGTATGGGGAATTGTATGGAAAAAGCGGGTTTCGTTCGGCGAGAACCTCTCAAGAACGAAGGGGGGACCTTGAGTGAAGTATTGGAAATTCGTTCGTAAAGCCAGCACCCGAGGAAGTGCATGAAAACCGCGCCGAAGAGGGCATCTGGAAGCCCCCCAGGTTCCCAAGTTCGAACGATGCAGCGGCAGAGAGAAAGTACTGGATATGGAAACGAAACGGCCTCATATAAAGTGAACTAGACCACAAGAGGAATAGAGAAGGATGGGGAAAGAATACAGGATAGAATACAGGACAGGACTGGCACTTCCTGGAGAGTTTGGGAGTCTTTTCGCCTGCTATCCGAGATAGGGCCGACAAGGGAACTAGATCTCTCCTGACACCGGCGTCGTCAGCGTCGCGTGCCAGATGTGTGGACTCCACAAAGACCCCTAGACGCAATGACTGTCGCGCAAAAAAGGGTAGGGAAACTCAAAAAAGCCATCATTTTTTAATATCTGGCTTGCACATGCCACTTAAATCACCCACACGTGGAAGACAGACGAAAACGCGTGCTACTAGGTCACAAAAACCTGTCTCGGTTCTCGTAATTAATGCATATTTTTTAATATTTAGTAATTAGTGTGTTTATTCTTTTACTATTTAATATTGAAAGATAATAAACATGATATATTTTTCGAATGAAAATAACTTCAAACACATTAAGGGCAATTTCCAGTGCTAAAATATAGCAATATCACCCTTACTGCAGTTTGGCGTTAGTAAGACCATTTTCCCATACTTCTACATAGGAAAATCGCCCTTATCGTTTTTTCCCAAATTTATTATGCCAGCGTAGGCTTTCGCCTATTGCTGGTAACTATTTCGTATGTTTTTATATTTTACATTATTTTGTTTTATGTTTTAATGGTAAAGTATTCGTCTTGTACATGTCCCTTAAATCACTCACACGTGGTAGTAGATAACAACTTGTTCTCGTGTTGTACACTTTTTCTTAACTTTCTATCTATTTTTTTTAGTTTGGCGGCGAATTTGCAGCGTCTTTGATCTCAAGATACGTTTTATTGATTACTGCAGCTCGACTCCATTCCAACTCAACTCCATTACACGATTAGAAATAAAATAAGACAGGTAATCTCCCTTGCTTGGACACGGTATTGTTGCGAATGAACCCTTGACACGCACCGGAAGTCGCGGGATTAATTTCTTCTTTTTATATATCTATTTATATTTTTTTATCTTTAAAAAAAATTCCAGAAAAATAAGAGATAGTCTTAAACCATACAGTTCGTTCTATTTGCTATAACCTATCTTTTTTTTTTTTTTTTTTTAAAAAAAGCAAGGGTTGGATATCCTTTGACATATAAGGAAGCCATGGAAGTATCGAGACACGAAAGTTTTTTTTTGGGGGGGTGGTAAAGAAAGGTGATAAAGGGGACTGAAAGTTGTTCATTCGAATTGGAGAAGGAAGACAAACTAAAGAAGTCACGTCGATTCGGGTATCTTGTATGCGCTTTAATGGCCCAGGTTTTGTACAATTAAGAGGCTTCGCGATTGCCATTAAGGAGCTTATTGAACTCGGTGTCTCCGTACGTGACACTTGGCTATCACTCTCTTAACAACTTAACGACCCTCGTATGTCGTAGCGCGGGGTTTACTTTTGCCCATTAGCGATCCCCGAACACTGGCAAAAGGCCACTACAGGACCAGACATGAACAAGCACAGCTCACAGTTTCAATATCCCAACACTGAAATTCAACCATCAAACTCCCAACAGATTCTCCGGGACTTCCCCGCAATGAACACCTGCGAACATTCCAACTGCAAATCGAACAAATTGTTTCAAAATCGAACGTTTTCATGATTGAGTACGAACATAGCCATGCGAGTTCAGTTGTACAGTAAGGGGGGAGTCCAAAGAAACGCACTGGGTTTTCGTCACTTTTGACTTGGAAAATCGGATCTTTTTCATTGTTAAGAGCTCGGAATGCCTTATAAAGCTTCTTAAAAACGGCACGAGGATCCGTTTTCGTGTTCAGTGACCATTACAGAAGTCTCTTCCCCCTATTCATTGAAGTTGACAACAGCACAAGTTCGTAAAATCCCTAAACTTTCTTACCAAAATGGGTAAACACACTAAATCAACCCGTAAACAAGTTTTTGCTCATTTCGAAGAAAATTTCCTAAATTTCGAGGAAAATAACCCAGTCCAGAGTTCAGTTTTATTTAATTTGCACCTCTTTTTATGGTGGAAATAGTTATAGGAAAATAAAAAGAAATTAAAAGAGAGAGAGCACGGCCTCATCAATCTGCTCCCTCGCTTGCTTGGCTAACCGATGCGCCATAAAAACGGAGCAGGTGAAGATCGTGTTGAAGGTCGATGGATTGGGCCAAAGAAGCTTCGCCTGGGCCAAAACCGGGCACCAACCACCATCCTGCACTGCAGCTCGACAAGAAGCCGCACGGTTGGGGATTCAGTCATGCGAAAACGTCTCCGACGCCACGGCGTCGTTCACACTCCGTTGCTTGTTATACTTGCAACCAAACAGACACTACTTTTTGTTTGGCTTACAGCTAGCCCTTAAGGGAGACGTTCTTTAGCAGCTCAAGCTTTTCGGAACTGTCTCGTGGAGTCAAAAGTTTCACCATTTCGAGTTAAAGAAGTTAACACGAACTTCATTTCTCGCCCTTTTTATGCTTGTAGAGAAAACTAGCTCAAGTTTCAAGTTTCTCAAAGAGAAAACGTTTGGGGTGTACCACACCGTGGCATAGCATGGAAAAGGAGACCGGAACCAGATTTTTTTCAAGAAAATTAACATTCAGAAAACTTTTGAGGACAGAATGGAGCAAAATCACATGGTGGGATCTCGACGGCGAATGATTTATATGATTTGGCGAATGTTTATATCAATTACCAATTGATAGGGTAGTTAATTTGAAAAAGGGTACCATTTATTTAGAATTTTTGCGAGAAGCCGTTCACGAGTTATGCGCAGGCAAAGCTGGTACGACGTCACGGAGGTACCATGGCGTGGCTTATGGGCCATGCCGTGGCGGGGTTGGCGCGAACGTTTTGGTTAGAACGTAGCAAGGCCCTACTCTATGCAATGTTCTATCTGTAATAGTTCCTGCACTATTGTGCGCATAAAAATGAGAAAAATATCTGTAGAAACTAGATTTTCACTCTTTTGTTTTAGACAACGTTGGTTTTGGGGCGGCTTTTGAAATAGAGGTAGATTTAAGATATAAAGACGAAACATGGACTTACCCCCTATCCTAAACAGCAAAGCTGCCATGACCAAGAAGGTAAGCGTGGAGGGCCATAACGAGGACCGTGATGTGGTTGATCTTCGGGAAGATGGGGAAGAGGAAGCAAGAGACGTAGAAGATGCTGGACTAGAGGAGCTGCTGCAACAGGATCGTAATCGCATGGTCGTTGTCATGAGTTCGCTGTCTTTCGGAGCTGGGATTGCTGTGCCACACGTCGTTCGGGAGGCTGCGCACGTCCAAGTGCCGACTGCAAAGGTGCTAAGTGGACTCGGGGTCATCATCACGGGACTGGACCGGTCGCTCGTGGCATGGCACATGAAAGACGGTGAAGTTGAAGTGGAGAAAGACGCAAGGTCAGTGGCATTCCTGTGAGGGTGTCGTCGACGGTGTCTTCGATCTACAAAATTCCCAAAAAAGAAAGAAATCCATTTTTATATAAACACAATACAAGTCTTCCTTTCCTTTTCTTCATGCAATTGAGCTTCATTGCACCAATTCAAAGAATTTCAATGCAAGGTTAGACTCCCCCTAGGCTAAATTGACGTCTGCAGGTTTGCATCAAAACCAAACGAGGAAGTTTTCCTGTCATGGTCGGTGATGCGTTGAGCCGAGAACGACCGTAGTGGTCCCCAAGAGGCTAAAATTAAACTCTTTTCCTGGTTTGTCTTAGCGAGGCATGTGTGCGAAAACGCCAATCTTGCAGATATTTCACATGAAGCTGCCATATAAAAACTGCTCCTCCCCTTTTCAGCTTCTTTTCTTCTTTCGAAAATCCCAAATAAATACAAGACATTTAAATAGTAATATAAATTAAAATAAATTAAAAAAACGTGACAATAGGCGAAAGCCTAATTCGCTTCACAAAAAAGTTTAAAATATATTATAAAATTAAATAATAATAATACAAATAAATAAATAAAAAACTAAGAATAGAAACAAAATATATTTTTAAAAAATGCGCCGTTTGCAAATTTGCTCCGCTCTTTTGAGATCAAGCTCGAATAATGTCAACCCGCATGCCCGGGGTAACTCTTTTGTTCGTCACTCTTTGAATCCCCTTACACTGTTGCAAAAAAAAAATCCTGTTTGAACATCTATGAAGAAAAGGGACCATTCCAACCTACACAATGCCGGGCATCGGCGTAGCATTTCACGGTCTGTTTACAATTACAAGACCTGGGGATTGTCGAAGCTCGTTTGTCCACAAAACCCCTTATCCAAAGAACAGAACAGTAACTATTGACTAACTCTTAAGAAAACTCAAAATAAAAAAAAAAAAAAACGTTTCCTTTTCTTTGAATCTTACGCTCGTCAGTCGAAACTTTTCTTCCTTTACCCGCTTCAGGTTGTTGGTTATAAAAATTATTTTTATTTGTGTTATGTAAAGAGAAATAAATAAGAAAATACTGGAGGAAAAAGAGGAGCGAAAGAGGCGGGTAGTAATCCATAAGAAGGCAAGTTAATTGTGCTATTTTCTTGGTTTTCTATTGGGAGGACTGTTGTTTCTTACGGTATAATGTCTGGCTTTTTCCCATTTACGCCAGCCAGAACTCAACAACCAAGGTAACTGGGAGAGTTCTAGAGACGCCGGTATACATTAGAGTCCCGAAAGTCCAAGCCGTGGCTTTGGTTCCGACTGGTTGAGCGGTCAGTGAGCATGACCTGACCACGCAGGTGCAACAGCCAAGCGCGCCAGCAGCAGCAGTAGCAAATGCCAGTCAGTTGAGGGGAACTCACCAGCCCTGAACACCACCATAGTCAAAAGCGCCCGTGGGCCATATAGCAATCATTCCAAATAAAAATCTATAAACCACCTTGGCCGCGCTCCCCCAACAAAATGGACCCCAAAAATTCCCCAAAAATACACACTAATTTGCTTTTCCTCCTAAAATCCATCCAATTACCCTTACCTTTTTTTCTCTTTTTTAAACTTTTTTTTTTTTATCTGTCATTTCAATCAAACCTTAATATTACCCATAAATGACACCTTAAACTCCTTAATTCAATCGCTTTATTTTCAATCTGTCGTTCAAATGCGTTTGGAAGAAAAAAATAGGAAAAATTATAGAAAATTACGTTTTAATACCCATTATTTATAAAAAAAAAAAAAAAAAAAAAAAAACGGAGAGAGAAAATTAGAACTTAGAAAAGGTTTGAACCGAAAATGTCAAAGAAATTATATTTTTCAACTTTTTCTAATTTTCTTTTCTTTAATTTTGTTTTCTAATCTTCAACTTTTTTAACGCAAATTTGGTAACCGGAGAGATAATGAAAAAACACTGTCCGTTTACTTTCCCAGTGAAAATACAGTGAAAATAAAGTTTTAAAAAAACGAAAAACAAAAGACGAGCGTTGATGTTGCAAGTCGTGTTATATTTTCTTTTCTCATTTGGCAGGCGACACCCAATTTGGCTTCCCAGTCTATTCCACGACTTGTGCCGCCCGGGACAGACACCATGGGGAATAGGGAAGCAAAAAGAACCAGACTTGGATTTTTTTAAAATTCTTACTCATTCTTTATCACACCTCCTTCAACGGCGAGAGCTATGCATGGTGACTATTACGAATTCGGGGATTCCGATATTTTTTTTAAAGATCTTTCACGAAAGCCAAGTCTGGGTTGGGTGTCTCGTCGTCGTCTCGACATTTTATTTGTATTTTTCGTCTTGAATGACCTCGGACTGTTCAAATATAGAGCACAAATCTTCCGGTATATATTTAAAAAAAAGTTCGAATCCTTTTTCTCCCGGCTAAACATTGGCTGGGAATGCCAGCGATGCTTCCGACTCATTGGAACGTGATGGCCACGGCACGGGAGCTTGCACGGGAGGCCCGCGATGCTCAGGCAAGTCAGCCTATTGCGTCCTAGTTCAATATTTTGACAGACAAACGCTTGTCTGGGCCCCTTAAAATTGCCTTTCCTCGTTAGCTATTCACTATTGCATTGCAGTCGACATCCCTTTGCAGTGAACCCTTTCTAAAAGTAGCTTTCGTGATCATTCTGAGCTTCATTTGGGATTTTTAAAAGGTATTTATTTTTAATTAGTGAATTTCACAGGGAGTTTTTCGTTAGGATTGATTGGGAGGATCTAATTAGAAAATATTGTTGTAATTCCAATTTAAAAGATTTTAATGAACATACTTTTCAAAGAAATCCAATTAAGAGTTGAAGATTAATGACAGAATATGTTAATTTAATTATTAAAAGTAAGCACAGTGATTAAGAACGAGACGATTTGAGTAAGATGATTCTCAAGATTTTAAGTTATTGGAATTTTCTTTTTTTTTTAATATATGTATAATTCAAATTGAGTTCCGAGAAGAGATGAAAAAATGTGAATTTAAGCCAGGAATGACGCTGGGTAAAAAGGTGCAATGCAATGCAAGAAACCCGTTTGTGTGTTACACTTCCTTTTTACTTTCTGGGAAGCTTCTAATAGATTGCAATTTTACTGCGACGCAGCAAGCCCACGTGTTTGCGATGCAATGATACGTAGACCTGGGGCAGTAACCGGGATCGTCGAGTTCTTCCGGTCTGCCTGACCTGTACAGTCCCATACGTTCCCCCTAGCACCCGCTTCCATAGCGCCCCTTTAGCGGCAACTCGCCGCGTTCCTCCGGCCTGCCTGAGTCCCTACAGCGCCTCTCCCACTTCCATTTCGAACCCACGCAGAGGTAGACTCCCCGACTTGGTCGCGTTACTCCGGCCTGCCTGAGCCCTTACAGCGCCTCTCCCACTTTCATTCCGAACCCACGCAGAGGTAGACTCACCGACTTGGTCACGTTACTCCGGCCTGCCTGAGCCCTTACTACGCCACTCCCGCTTCCATACGAACCCAAACAGAGGTAGACTCTACTTCGTAGCGTTACTCCGGGCAAGTTTTTCCTCGCTTCCTCGGCCCTTTTTAGAGGAGGAAATGGAACTTGTTCGTTATTCCCAATCCAAACAAGGCCTCAATGACCTAGTCAGCCAGTCAAATGACTTGGCATGAGAGACCCACATCATCTTTCCGTCACATTAGATCGGCAGCCCCCTTTATTCAGCTTTATTACTGGACTTTTCCAAGCCATTCAAAAACCCCGAGCGCAAGAGCGAGATAGAAAGGGAATGAGAATATAACTGAATGACTGTGGGACTCCACCCAGGTGGTGACGTCCAAGTGCCGGAAGTGCTTATTGATCGGTCATAACGGAAGCCATTCAAACTAACATGTTCAATGCTGGACTTTTGAATACCCTCACGAACCTGATGTGTCTCCTTATCTCCCACCATTTTTGTGTAATTTATTTTCAACTCTATAACCTCCACCTCTCGCTATCTTCCACGTACTCAATGTACTGTCCAGTAGTATCCAAGTAAATGTTCATGGGGACCATATCCGCCCAATCAGCGCGCGACTTCGCCTGTTCAGTTACCATTTCATAGTTGGCAACAGTGAAATGTGTTTTTATTCTTAACTGACGAGTTTACGAACATTCTTACATTTTTCGAACATTTTTCGATGACGAGTTTACGAACATTTTTCGAACATTCTGGGGGAGTCATGCAGAGACATATAACACAGGTGACAACAAGTGTACCAAACGTTCGCTTTAAGGAAGCCGCGCCCACTCCTGATCCAGTGGAAGAGGAAACGACTGTCCCAGACGGTAGAAACACGCGTTTCGGCGCCCCAACAATGGTTTTTATGATCGAGTTTCCATAGCGAAACTCGATACATCGAACCCGGGCGCTGTATTGTTCTTACAACGGACCTGGACCCCCACCTACACATGCAGAAGGGCTATAACACTCACATCACACCCCATCACATCAGTCGAACCCAAACAAGGTGGGAAATGAAAGAAGAGGGGCGTACGGTAAGAAAAAAAATAAAAAATATTTAAATAAAATAAAAAGTATAGTAACTCTCATTGTGTACCGATACGAATAAGGCACAAGAGTTACACTATACAGTATATGTAGAGGCCGAAACGGAATGAAATGAAGCGGTTTCCACCTCCCCTTTTACCTCCTTTACGCTCTGGACACGACTTTGGAACCTAAAAGGGGCAGAAAAATTCCTTGCGCGAGAAGCAAAGAACCTAAAAAGCCTCCTTTTCTAATCACAAAAAAGGGGAATAAGAGTCCAGGAGGTCAAGAACTCCATCAAACGTGCCGGCATGCCCCCCTCTCTCTCTCTTCTACCAAAAAAAAGCGCCTTTTTTCCTGGCCTGTCCATCCCAACAAGTCTGTTTAAAATCAAGAGACTTAAAAAGCTCGAATGCAGCAAAAAAAGTTAAAAACACGAGCTTGCCCACGATGAGACACGTTAATAAAACAAAGAAAAAAAGGAAAAGAAAGTTCTTAACATTCCAAACAAATTATCACCTCAGACTTCCTTCCGCAACTGATAACGCTTTAAAACAGTAAACCTTGAAAATTTTCTAAAAATGTCTTCCTTACACTGTATGCTAAATGTGCATTCTATGCTTACAAGCCTTAAAAAAGTAAAAAGTAAAAAAAAGTAAAAATTGATAATGAAATAAGATAAATCCCTGGCACTAAATAAGTAAATAGCAAGTAAAACTTATTGTTAATAAGGTCTTGTTTCAATGCTTAAGCATAGGAATATCACCCTAATATCAGTTCATTGTTAATAAGGTCTTGTTTAATGCTTAAACATAGGAAAATCACCCTTACGTAGTTTAACTGTTACTAAGGACCGTTTCTCAGTGTTAACACATAGGAAACCCTTATTTCAGTTTACCATTACGAAGGGCTTGTTTTCAGTATGCCTACCATATTACCCTTTAAAAATTTTTTAAATTAGGGACAATGTACAGTACGAACGTATATCCAATAAAGCTAGAGCCTACGCCCGTTTACCATTAAAAAAAGTAAAAACTTGATAGAAATATGTATAAAAATGTTTAATTGGTTACTATTTTTATGCAAAATAAAAATTACATAGTTTTTTTTTAGTATTTAATCCATTAATTTCTCTTCTAATAGTAATCACAGAGCAATTCTTCGCTGTTTTGCTAATCTTATGCTAATCGACTACGCGAATGAACATAAATCAACCACACTTGTAAGTGATTATCATAAAAAACTTGATTTATGGACATTTTTTTGGCGACAAACACGTGTGACGTCGCTATAGTAATTGGAATCAATAATGCACACAAGAAAGTGTTTTTTGGAAGGTAAAGCAATCTCGTTTATGTGTTATGGGTGCGATATAGCCTTCTGGAACTAGGTGCAAAAAAATGGAACGTGAGACTCACCTAAGCTTGGTTGGCGATTGGCACGACTTAATCCTTGTTTTTCGGCAGACATCCAAGCACTCAAATCCACAAAGCCAGTGGCGAGTCTGAACAAATCTTCCGGGCTTAATAACATGTTTTTTTTCTTATCTTCTCTCTTTTTCGTGAATTTTTTACGATTTTTTAAAAAATTTACGGAGACAGAAATCCTTCTTTTAGCTCGCAAATTTCACTTTTTCGCAATGTTGTTTTAGGTAGTTGATAGATTGAGCTTGTCCAACATATAGGCTGGCAGCTTCAGGGAAGGCGAGAGAAAAAATTCTCCTGAAAAAACGTGACGTCACGTGGTTCACGTCTGGTTCCGTTGCTGGAGCCGAATTCCGGCAATCAAAACGTATTCACTTGATTCCACATCCGCTCGACTGCTGGAGCGACGATGGCGTCACTACGGCTCGGCAGGCCATATCATCCCACACGGGCCAAATCCACCCAATGCATACATAGACGGGGGTTGCTGTGCGAAGATCAAGAATGCGACAACCAAAGTGTTGGGACAGAGATATCACCCAGGTAACTATCTCTTATCTTTCTCTTTCTGTATGCAACACCCTCGCTTTTGCCTCGTGGAGCTGCCAGAAGACCAAAGGAACTCTGATGTAACACGGACAACACCTGGAAATAAAATAAAAAATTGTAATTAATAAAACAGCCCATTAATTCTTTAAAAAATCAATTGAAAATTCAACTAGACCAATAAAATCGCAACAAAATCAACACTTCGAGCTTTCAAATCCCCGTATTGTAAATTATGTTATGGAATTATATTATGAATTAACTATAATTAATTACACAATAAAGGAAATTAATATTCAGCCAAAATTATTGTAAAAAAAATATTTTTTAAAATCAATACTAAATCAAGTACCTTCCTACGCACAACCTAATTAAGTACAACCCCCCACAAAAAGGAAGGGGCCAAAAAACAAACATAAGTCATAACCATAAAATTAATCGAGCAATTAGCAATCGACTCCCCTTTCTCGCCTGCCTACACAATATACTTTGGTCTCCAAAACGGGGCCATTGCCTTTACCCCGTGCACTTCAAACGTTGTGTAAAAAACAAAAAAGTGGGAAGTGTGGGAGGACTGATAGACAAATTAGGGTTGGGCTAACTCTCCCATACCATGCAGGGAACTATTAGAGAACCTTTATGTCACGACAGAATGGCAATGACAAATTTATGGGAGGTATTTAACCAGTAAACCCTTGCCAAATAACTCTTGTTTTTTTGTACGTTCTATTTTTATATACACTGTACGTACCTTTTATAGACTTGTACGCGTAAGTACATATAATATACGATATGCACATGACGTACTTAAGTATACGATGTACCTAAGTTCAGAATTGACTTAAAATACACCGTGTATCGTGATGTTTAAGTACATTGTATGTACGTAAATGTATATAGCATGCACGTTTAAGATGCATGATATGTACTTTAAAGTACATATCATAACATGCACATACCATAGCTTGTACATAATATACACATAACATGTACATAACATAACAATACATAACATGTACTTATGTTATGTACTTTAAAGTATATTATATATACATTAATGTACATATCTTAAGATGTACGTAATGTACATGTAAGGTACAAGGTATATACTTTGCGTACTTGCATGTACTTAAATTATTTGTTATTTACGTCTATGTGTACGTATTTTATGTTTAGTGTACATTATATGTACTTGAAAGTACATGCTATATATATGTAAATTTTGAAAAGTATCAGCTAGTAAGAAGAGAAAGCTCCTTCAATTGTCTCATTTAGTTGTCATTTCTAAGTTTAAAAAAAACTTAAATGAAACTTTTAGAATAGTTGAAGCGATCCAAGCCACGCTTTCTTCTCTTTTTGTCCCGGTTTTCAGCCTATTCTGTTCTGGCTCATGTCAAGGAGCTGGGTTGTGGTGTAGTGGAGCTGGCATTACAATTTACAACAATGTACCCCATCGCTTTAGCTTTGTACTGTATCGCTCTGTCGGTTTCCATAACCCAGAACTTCCCCCCCCCCAAAAAAAAAGAGAATTTTGTCCCTTTTATCCTCTTTTTCCACGCAGCAATTGTTATGCGTTTCAATCCCCAACAAGTTCAGACGTGCAAAGCTGGTACACAATTTCCCCCAAACTTATGCAAATAAACATCAAACGCGCAAACACTTTAAGCAGATGAGAAAGTGTCCAGTGCAATCTCATCTTTAAGTAATGTACAGGGTGAGACCACCGACATTTTCCTCGGAATTTGTCCGAAAAAGAGACGTGACAAAACCAATCTGCCTGGGCATTAGCCAAGATTATCCCACACCAGTTATTGCTATTGTGTTGGTCGAACATGACAATGTTCAATGCTTGGCAAAGTTTTCTTCCAGCTTTTATTCTGGAGAAATTCTTTCCTCTCCTCTCTTTCAATTTGCTTTTCATCTTATTACGCGGTCTATGAAGGTACAAAACCCCCTCACCCCCCCCTATGAAGGGGGGTAACACTGTAAAAGGGGGTTATTACACTCTTGGCTCTTTGAAAAGCTTGCGCTAATGCTTTTCATGGACAATTACGGTCGAAAACTCAATCTGGAGGATTCCGGGGCGCCAACAATGCAAAGATTTAGTGCGGCTATCGCAGTAACTTTGTGCTCCCCCAAAACGTTCGATTTTCTTCCCTTCTATTTGCCCTTCTTTCTCCCTTACTTTACTTTTACCGAGTTTTGTCGTTTGTCGGCATCGTTTTTGATTCATTGTTGGCAAGATTCCTAACCTTTTCATTGTTGGCCAGTTTCCTTATCTGTAACTCGGTAATCGTTCTTTCATTGTCTAATTCTTTCATTGTTGAATTATTTCATTGTTAGAACTAAGAAGGTAAACTGTCGCATATTTTCGGTTTTTCATTGTTGAGGGATTCCTTAATTGAAACTTTCCTCATCATTGGGCGTCTAGTCGAGTCTGTAAACTTGGATATCGGTGGTCTGCAGTCATGGCTAGATATCGGTGCGTTTGTGTTTTCTTTGGGACTTTTGAGGGGGGAAAATACTTTGGGGAAAACTCCTCGCATGCTCGCGCACCACACATATTATCAAGGCTTTGAGCATAGAACAAAACGGTGTTTCCTGATGGATTCAAACTTGGTTTGTTCTGTTCTCTCTTCTCATGCGTGTTAAAACAGTCTTAGCCAACTACACAAACTTCGTCCAGTGATCCTAACAATCAGCCCAGTGTCCAGTGCAGTCCCAGTCCAACAAAAGTGCCTGAATGCATGGAAGCAAGCATGGAAGTTGAACTTCCCAACTGTTTACGATACATTGACTCCACACAACTGTCCTTGGCCCACGTATAATCAAGCTCTTAATAGAGAATGCGGATTTGGTATTTCATCATTTCATCCAATTCACCCAATTGATCCTATCTGAGTCATCTGAGGTTGATCAGTGCTCATTTCCACCTTTCGAGGATTGTACCCCGACGAACGTCATAAAAGGCGACGCGTAATGATAATTTTCTTCCCCTACTCCCCCTTCTTCCACGAGTTTAATTATTTCGCCAAATTCCCAATTAAGCAGAACCCAGAATCCAATTCCACTCGAATGCGAAGCACGTAATCCCAATCTGAAGGTCTGCTCGTTACACTCGTGCCAAAATCGTTTGGAGAGTCCCCCAAAGTTGGGCAAATGACAAAAAGAAAATTATAAAAAAATAATACGGATCGATGCTGACGCCGGTTCCCTTTAAGAAAAGCCCCAGAGCAAAAGAGACGAGAGCCAGACGGCGCCAAAAGTCTTCCTTGTTGCAAAAGCGCCAAGATTTTTCCCAACATCGCGACCACCCCCCTCTTGTGATTCTCCTCCTTCTCTTTGCAACAGCCAAAAAATCGACGCCGAACCCTGTGACTTCCTCTGCAATGCAGACTTCCTTCCTTCCGCTGGCCTTCCGCGGAGGTTCCCTTCAAAGAATGTCATCCAGGAAGTCGAAAACCCCATCTGTTTCGACTCGAAATCGCGTTTTTCGGGAAAATATTGACGCCAAAGATCGAAAATCGCCATTTTATAGGTAAAAATTTGCAATGCTTCGCTTCTTTTGTACTTCAGAATCAGTGAATCATTGCAGAACACTTTTTTTTTTACTTCAGAAGTAAAATTCTCTCATTTTAGTTATTGAAATCGCGTTGTGGGACGCAAAAAATTGCAATTTTTACTTCAGAATGATTGAAAAACGCATTCCAGGATTAGAACTCGGTGGGAAAGCGTTTTGGTGGAAAATAATGACGTCACAAATTGTAATTTTTTGATTACTTTTAAATGATTGAGTAACGCATTACAGATTTAGAATTACCTCTTTTTACTTCAGAATTCTTAAAAATATTGACGTTTCAATATATTGAAATATCGCAATTTTTTCTCTTTTAATTTCATAATTATTGAATTATAGAATAATTACAGAATAACTACAGAATTATAACAGAATTGCAACAACAAAAATTCGAAAAATAATAATTCGTCACGAATGTTTTTTCAACTTTTTTGGCGTAGAGAAGGCCACGCCCCTTCAGCTAAAAGGGCCCCGGCTTGTCATCGACTTCTTTAGCGACGTCGCCGCATGCCTGACGACGTCCGCACGGGCGTCGTATACGTGTATACTGTGTATACCCTGGGCAAACAAGGACATTCGTTTCCGAGCTGATGAACTTTGCATGGCCCAATAACATCCATCACATTTCGACTCTCTTTTTCTCTCTCTTTTCCGTTTCTTGTATCCGTCTCTTTCCCACTCTTTTCTCTCCTTTTAAGCCTCGCTATACCCCGCCACATATGGACTTTCAGATTTGGAAAAAGGCTCCTGAGATCACGTGACGTACCGTAATTAATTTCTTCATCGACCTACCGGACACCGTAAAAGTCCACGTGCTTCACCTAACTCGCCTTCGACGATCCGATCTATTCCGAATCTGGCTTGTTCTTCTTTATTGTTTGATTCCTTCTCATTACCGGCCGGGATCATTAACGCTCTCCATTAACGCTTAAAGCGAGAGCTTTTGATGGCGACCACGACCAGTATATGATCCAGCGAGACTCCGACTCCTTTTGTGTACCTGCACTGTACACGCTGCTCATATAATGAGAAGAAAACTCGGGAGTCAGTCAAGGCTTATGGCGTGCCAGGGGCCTCGGTTATTGAATAACACGCGTATTCGTCCCTGGCCTTCACACTTTTGGTTAACGGGGAGAGTCCAGTCACAGTCGGGTCTCTCTTTTTCCGACTGCCTAGGTGGGGGAAAACGTTCTTTTTCCCTGTGCATAGCGCGGTTTCGCCTGAAATCGAACGTTTCGCCCAGTTTGGCCTCGCAAAGCGCGGTGCTCGCCTGGCAGAGAACGTTTCGCCCAGTTTGGCTTCGCAAAGCGTGGTACTCGCCTGGCATTGCATTTTCGGGTGCTTCTAGCTCGGCTTGCTTTTTACTTGTGCCGTGGGCCCTCGGGCTGGACGGCCAAAGCAGCCCAGCACCACCTCTAACTTTTCAGCGTTTCTGTGTATGAATGTGTGCGTATGTGTGTCTGGGGGCCCCCAGAAAGCCAGCCATGCCATGGAAAACACAGCACACCGCACGGGGGTAGGGCCGAAACTCCGAAAAGGAAATAAGGGAACTGCCCACCACAAAAGATTCTTTTTTTCCCTCGTCGAGTCTGAACATGCATTACAAACTTCCCAAAGTCCTTTACCTACATGCATAATATAGGGCAACGCATGTTTAGCCAAGCCGGAGCTCAAGTTTCCCTGATTTCGTAACCCCTACTCCCCTCTTCTCTTCCGAAAAGCGTTTTTCACTCCCATTTTTCTTAAAGCTATGAAAATAGGGGGATTTTTTTTTATATTTACTCACCTTAGAAATCAACGTTATCCGGAGAAAACTGTCCCAAGCGGCGAAAAGAGGGCAGAACTGGGAACTAAATAATCCATGGACAAACACAGGATTTAGGCTTAAGGAACAAGAAAAGGGGGCGTGGAAAAGGCCCAGCTTTTCTTATTTTTTTCGTATTTTCTTCCCAAAAGGAAACACAACAAAAAGTCAAGTATGGAGTTTGGGTATCCTCCTTTCAAGGTGTGCACGATTTTTTTTATGGGGGGATTATTAAAAAGAGAACTGTAAAGTGCAGATGCAAGTTTTTTTTCTTAAAAAATAATAAGTCGTTTTAGGTAGGGCCGAACGAAAATCCGAGAATCACTGAAGAAAACACACCAGTTTTTCACAAATTTCGGATGCAAAGTGTTTGTTACACTGTAAGCTTCTGGCAACGCTGAGACAACTCTGCACCGGTTAATTTGGTAAAGTGTGCTTTTTAAACCACAACAACTGTTTTCTTTTTTTTCCTTTCCGTAATCGCCAGACACGACTGCTCGGTGCCAAGTCTGTTCACCATCTGACACACAAACCGGCACGAAAGCGCGTCAAGCCCCCGGACGGGAGACCCGGACTTGTGCAGCTCGCTAGGACCAGGTTCTCTCTGCCCCGGAGGAGAACCAAATTGTCCCTCGCTGGCCTTGGCGGCGTTAGCCATGTGCCGGGTGCGCGGGTGCCTAGACCTACCCTAACCGGCTCCGCGTCGAACAAATCCCGGGTACCCGGGGAAACATTCCAAGCATCGAACCGTCTTTTTTTGCTTCGGAACCTGCGTTACGCCGGCCGGACACCCCTCGGTCCGGTTCGATGCTTCGCACCTCAGCCCGTGCAATCATCAATTTTACTTCCGACCTACTTTGCCCCACTAGATAACACATTTCTCGTTTTTTAAGCGTCTCCACCACCTGAACACCACCTGAAACGTGTACTATTGACTTTAGCTTAGTCGTAACGATAGCTAGCTGAGAATCCCTTCAGTTTTTGGCAATCTTAACAAATGGGAATCCTACTTATCTTAATTACTTTTTCGTTTCCGTCCACCGCCAAAATAGCCAAAGCGGCAATACAAAAGACAGCTTCAGTTGCTTTAACCTTTCCCTCCTTATATTTTTAGATTTAGCATTTTTACGTCTGGGCTTGACACCTTGGAATACTCCGGCAAAAGTGTCTTAACATCCCGCAAAATAAAAAATAAAAAAAGATCTTGTGCGGGCGACATTCTTAACCCCCCCCCCCCAAAATCAAGACAAAAATGCACCATCAATTTCGTTTTCGGCCTTTATAACCACAATCGATGAACGCCGACTCCCCTCCACCTTTTCGATGTTTCCTTACAGTAGTAGCCGCCCGAAGAAGACTACCTCAGATCCTCGGTTCGCAAGGAATCTATTGTCGATTCTGGTTAAGAAGAGGGGGGTAGGGTGGAAAGGCCACTTTTTGGCCCAGTCCATCATTCTGTCCAGTTATAAGGATTACCAGTGCTGTCTCAAAGTTGCTAAGCAGAGGTATTTTACACGTTTCGACTTGCCGCCAAACTGTGGGACCGACGATTTTCCCAACTTCAACTTCCAGAACTCCCAAAGCCTTCCAAACGCAAAAGCATACTGCATACCATCGACATCTAATGACGCTAATCCCTGATGTATGGGTGGGAAGAAGCTCAAAAAAGAAAAATAAAGAAAAAAAATAGATATATATTGAAGGATTTCCATTCTGCCGAACAGCTTTACCACTACCTCCATCGACGGTGGCTTAGGGAAATGCTTAGGTCCAGAAAGAGAAAGAGAGAATTTTATGGATTTTGCACCGTAGATACGTTGGCCATCTCGCGGATCATCATTTGTTTCCAGCCAAAAGGGTGTGACGACCCCAAATATCCCCAAATACCCCCAACAGCCTCCATTTTCACGCGAAAGTGCGCGAAAGTAACTCAGCTTTCGCTTGTATACTCGTCTACAGTATCCATTCTGTCTCGAGCGTCCTTTCCCGATAAAGCCTCTTCTAACTTCGCTTAATGTGCAAGTCATTTCGGGTTTGAGGTGCTCTACTTGATGGAGAAAAGGGGTGCTAATTATTGAAAAGATCCCACACTCTTTATAACAGCTAATACCTACCCTTAAAACAGCAACAACACCGTCCGCTCTATTCTTAGCGTACAGGGAACGTTTTAACGTCTATCCACGACATTGAGTCTATAAGCTAGGAGGTCCAGAGCTGTCCAGTTGCTCGAAGTTCCATAGGTGGTCAAGGTAGCCGGCATAAGAGCATAAAAACCACCCCTTTTTATCGAACACGGCTCTATGGTCAGTTGGGCTCTATACGGACAATAGTGTTTTCTTGACGACCAAAAAGGGCCCAATATCCAAAGATCCATGAAGGTCTGCCGTTAATGTACTGCGTGAGCTCCTCCAGAAACACCCAAAAAGAGATCAAAGGTCAATAGTTATCTGACTGAATGTTTTCAGGAATAAGAATATGTATATATACTTACCTTGGTATCGTATTAAACAGGCATCCTGCGTACATCCTTTTACGACGCCCGAACGCAGTGCAATGTTGAGCAAACTAACAAGGTCCCATTTAGCCAACCTTTCCTCGCCTCTGTTCCTGCTCAGGATTTTAATGAAATCATTAAGAACCTTTTCGCCGCCGGTCCTGTAAAGGAGATAAAGGAGTAAGGATGTATACAGCGTTAGTTTTGTGATGGTTTTTGTTGTAACAAGTTATGTTAGACACGTTCTTGTTCTTTGGCTGTTCCTTACTTTTCATTGTTGTACAGTACGTTGTAGCCGTAGTGTTGTCCAAAGTCCGGTCCAAGGACCTCAATAAAAACCAAACAAGAAACATGATCCTGAAAAGAGAAAGAGAAGGACTTAATGACTATTATGATCCCTGGGACCTTCGCCTGCAATTACCTGAAAACTTCCCAAAACGACAGAGAGATCACACAGATACCGACCAGGTATGCCATGCTGTGACCTCTCTGGTGGCAGATGACCTCGGCGAAACATCTTTGTCATCATCTACAGCAGGTTCTGTGGCCAATACAACCACGGGTGGTATAGTAAAGTAGAGTAAAGGATGTACAACTTTGCTGGGCTCTTTGGGGCCTTTCACTCCTCCCTTTTGCTTTTAAAAAGGGCAATAGCCATAGCCACCCAAAATCACATGTTTTAAGGGTTTGGATGAATCCGTATAGTTTGCCGTATTTTAGGAAAGAAATACTTTTGTTAGTGTGTTTCAAATTGGGTTGATCGAGTTATTGGTTCATGAGTTATTGACATACAAAGTTTGGGTCATGACGACACACACGTGTCGTGCTGTGCCCTACAGGGCCTGTTTACCATGGTTACTGCTTACTTCCATGCTTCGAACAGTAAACAAGGCTCTCCTATGACACCGGGTACGTCACATCGGGGAGCCAATGGATCTTCTTTGAAATTTCATTCTTAAGCATCTTAATCACTGGCTTACGCATTATGGAACGAAAAATATCAGTATAGAAACTAGATTTTTCGCTATTTTTAGAAGAAAACTACGTACTATGGTTAAAGTGTACTTCTATGCTTTGAACAGTAAACAAAGCTCTCCTATGACACTTCTGCTACGTCACATCATGAAGCCAACGTATCTGCTATGAAATTTCATTCTTTAATATCTTAGTTACTACTTAAGGCATTATTTAAAGGAAAATATCACTAGGAACTAGATTTTTCGCTTCGTTTCATACGAAAATTGTGTTGTTTTTCATTCCTACTGTCCTTTACTTAAATACCATTTATATACAGTATTAAACCTTGTTTTTAATTCAAACAATAAGTTCATACAAGACTATGATAGTATACAATGTAAGCCTAGTAGTAGGTTAGAAAAATGACAGGATTGGTCTAAACAACGTATAAAACACTATTTGAAAACTCATTTTCAGTAAGCTCTTGTAAGCTCATTTTCCGTGTACTTTCCCTGAACTCCGGACTTAAAAAATGGACTGGTCTAAAAACAAAATAATAAAAAATGAACCTGGGAACATTCTTGAAATCTCTACGCGAAAATCCGGCAGGAATGTTAAGCCTCCACTCTCTGACATTTTTTTACCTTTTTTGTTTTTAATTCATGGCCGTACTAACACCTTAGCACCCCAAAGTCTTTATTCCCGATAAGGTACTAAAACTTCAATCCGCAGGATTAGGACAAGTCTCTTGGCCTGTCATGGACTTGTCCGTGTCCATAAAGCCCCCCAAAACGAAGAAGAAGACCATAAGTCCCCCCTCAAAATGTTGCAGGCCTATTGGGTTTTTGGACCAAATCTATCGTGAGTCTATCCGCGTGGTCTATATCCCTTACCTTTTGTAAAGATTGAGCTTTAAATTCTTCACGGTTACGGTTTTTCTGTAAACCAAGTCCTTTCCCTTCCATCAATTATTGCTTAACTGAGTCGCACAGTCATAGCACACGAAAAGTGTCGAAGGTAACATCAACAGGTAAAAAAAAAAGGAGGTACCTCTACCTTCTCCCCAAAACCTGCAAAATACTTTGTAGGAGAAACGCTAGATGCCGAAAAAGTGAAGCAAAAGGGGGGCTCAGGCCCCCCTGCAGCCGCCAACGATGTGACAACTTTCAGTGACCGAAAGTCGACAAATTTATACAGCTCTTTCGTCTCGCTACCTGACAAAAGCTCTGGAAATAGTGATGGCAGAAAAATGTTAAGCGACCCCGCTGTTGGACCCCGCTGGTCTCAGCTTCTTTTGCATTTTTCTCTTCCCTAAAAACCGCCGTCACAATCATTAGAAATGCCCAACTACAGCACAGGTTTTGACCCCCTTCGATAGAAAAAAAAGAAAAGAAAAAACTACAAGCAAGTGGTGGGAACACGTCCGCGGAGGCGGCCACCAGAGTTGTCATGCCTTTCTGACTTGAGGAATGTCTTCATGACTCTGATGGCAAGCGGCTCCATTAGACTTTGAGCCAAGCAGGAGGGGTAGGGGGGAAGGTGGGGATAAAAGGGGCGTTCAATGCTCTAAAATCCGCATTGTTAAGTTCATCGAGCAATGTCCACGGCGGATGGCCCCACGTCCATGTATACTTTTAAAAGCTTTTCTAATTTTTCACTTTTTTTAGCCCGGGTATAACCCCCCAGCGTGCCCGGGTTAACAGTTGACAACGCGGACAATCGCCAAAGATGGCACCGTGGAACAGCTACTGACCACACCATATCCCCAACTGCCGCTGTGGAATGTGCCCCCGTCACTTTGTTCAGCTACAGCTCTACAAGCAGAAGGAAATGCCCTGAATACTCTGGCTTTTTTCGGGGGGAAATAAGGACTATAAGCGGCCTTTTAACACGTTTGAACAAAAGACTATTGGACATGTTAGAGCCCTTTCTACCTCCACACCGACATCCATACAGTCAGTCCAAAGACAAGGATTCTTCCAAGGGCAATATAGCCACCAAATATCACGGTGATTGTTCTAGGTATTCTAAGAATTGTACATTTTGTTTAGAATTTGTTGGAGTAGCCGTTCAGGAGTTATGAGCGCGCAAAGTTTTGGCCATGACGCCATAGACGTGAGGAGGTGTGGCTTAACATCGGCAACTCGCGAACTAGGATTCAAAGCCATTTGAACACAAATTCATTGTTCATGGTTACGTATATTATGTTCTCGAATATTCTCAGCGTCCGCAAAATCTCAAGAATGAAATTATCATGCCTTGTTCTACTGTATTCAAACATGGAAGTAACTGCACGGAAGTAAACAACAACAACGGAAGTACACGTGCTCGGGTAAACAAGTGCCGTTTCCGCATTTAAAACCGTTTCCAGGACATTCCGTATGATCTAAAGTAGTGTAAGTCGTTCTCGAATTAATTAAATGGGCAATTTCGGCAACTTTTTCATCAAAAAGACGTTCACGATCAAGCATAAATAGCGTATAAAAACAGATGTTACCGTGTTGTTGAGAACATAATATACGTAACCATGAACAAAAATGAATTTGTGTTCAAATGGCTTTGAATCCTAGTTCGTGAGTTATTGGCATGACGTCAGAGACGAAGTGTGGCGTGGCTTAACGGCTTGCTACCGTGGTTGTTGTTTACTTCCATGCTAGACACAGTTAACAAAGTCCTTTGGTATAGCCGGAGATGGCTGTAAAACAGTGGTAGACGCTATAACCTCTAACAGTATATCTATAAAATCTATTAGTAGGTCTACAGTGCATCCATAAAATCGACTCAACTCAACTGAACCATGGATAACTGCTACGTCTCAGTCTGTGACGTTCGAAAATCCGGTTGATGTTATTTTGTGAAACTTCGTTCTTTAATAGCTTCGTTAATACTTGGCGCATGACGAAAATAAAAATACCACTAGAAACTAGATTTTTCTCTCTAGTTTCGGGGTTCAACTTTAAGACAACACAAGTTTTTCGCATGAGCTACATGAATCGTCCTTTGAATGCACGCCATCTAACTCATATATCAAAGACTTGAAACGTCAAACACAATCCATAAACCTAACCCTCTACGCACATAATGTGCGGACTGGACTCGTTAGTTGCCATACGTCAACAAGCATCAAGGGGGGACTCCTCCAACAATAAGCAAGGCCCTAACCATTTGAAAATCGTTTCGAATCTTTTCATGGGTCTGCTGTGCGTTGTATGTGCGTCTCGCGAAACAAGGGGAGGGTAGAGCAATATAAGAGAAGCCGTACAGAGAGCAAAAAGCCAGCAGCCTGTTATCCAGCAGCTGTTGGTCGCTTTTACCTGGCATGGCATGCGAGGAGAAGTTTGGCAGGTTGCAGGCACAAGTCTAAGAACCTCATCATCAGATCCGATCAGCAGCACCGCTATTATACTCCGCAGTCCGGAAGACAATTAACTTGAGCCAAAGCACATCTGAGTTATGTTCCTTTTACAAACTTTTTTTGCAAACTCTTAAATTGGGGAGAAATAATAGCCGGCACGTGCCCGTCATTTCATTCTTATTTTAACCTCTTTCCAAATCTCCCAAATTCATTCCAAAAAGTTATTAAATTCCCTTTACTTCTTATTACAAAAAATTGGTCGGAGGACATAGAGCCCTATGGTCCTTATGTCTCATAAAAGTGCCATAAGTCACAGATCAAATTGAAGAAAAACCTCGAGCCACAAAAAATGGGGGGGGGACTCAACTGGGAGGAAAGTGGAAAATCTTGTTGGTCCTTTTTTTTTCTTCAAATATAAATTGAGTTCTTGAGCGGTTAAGAGAATCCATCCCCTAAACCCCGCCTACTGATTTCGAGTGCAAAACTGCTCCGTGTGCGGTAGATTTACGCCTAAGCAATGCAAATCATGGTTTCCCCAAAAGGGGACGAGATTTTTCTTTTTCTTTTTGGCCCGCTTTCAATAACGACCAGTTGCCAAGCAGCTCATTAAAACTACTTAGAGCTTCAAAACACGAGAGCAATATGGGGGTGTTAGCAAGCCACTGCGAGAATGCCTAACAAAACTCGGCAGTTTGGGCTACATGCTTGGGATGAAAAAGTGGGGGGGGACACAAAAAAGGTTTGGGGATTTCAGTTCGTGAGAGGTTGAGCAAGTTTGGTTTCGTCTATAAGAAAAGAAGCCGCACCGCGGACGTGAAAAAGAAACGTTCGCTCTCTCATCTTGTGCGGGTTCTCTATGCAAATCAGGTGGTTTTAGCATGCCTTCCACACCAGTAACAATGACAGGTTGCTTGGACTAATAAGCAGGCGGGTTAAAAGCGACCCTTTCTTTCACCTGACACTGAAAGCACACCTTTCTTTGTTTTAACAAACTTCTTCGACTGTCTAAAATCGTTTCTACTGACCTTCTCTCTTCTTTCTTCATTCTCTTTCCCTTTTTTCCCTTTTTTTAGTGAATCTTCGGGCTTTTTCGAACTTCCAGATCCATTTGGGTTGCGTTTCTTCCTCATCCCCAAAAATCTTTTTTCTATTTTATTCCTCTCTCGCTACAAGAAGAATATGCCTTTCTACCTCATGTTACCTTGTGTTGCGTTCCTTTCCCTGCTGGAAAAACAAGAAAAAAAGTCTTGTTTTACGACTCTCGGGGAGGTCTTGTTTGAGACTCTCCAAGAAGCTGCCGACCGCCAGGTTTGAATCTTCCTCAAAGTCTCAACTCAATCTGGAGGGAAGGTATGGGTAACAAGAAGAAGAAAAAACGAAAAAAACAGGTAAGTAACTTTATGGGGACTCGTCTAATTGCTCTCGACTGGCTTACTTTATCATACCGTGGGGTACCAAAAAACCTCAAAAGTTTAGAACTACTGGCTACAGGTTGCCTTTTGTTGACTCAAACCAATCAACCCCAGAATGTTCAAACACTCTATTTGTATGCCAAAAAATGCTTCAGGGCGTAACATCGCTTGTTGCCGTGGTTGTTGTTTATACCTCCATACTTCCTTCGCTACAGTACGCAAAGGCACGAGAATTTCATTCTTGAGGTTTTGAGGACAGTGAGAACATTCGAGAACATACTCTATGTAGCCATGAACAATGAATGTGTTCAAATGTCTTTTGCATGCCAGTTCACGAGTTATTGGCATGACGTCAGAGACGAAGCGTGGCGTGGCTTACCGCTTGTTACCGTGGTTATTGTTTACACCCACGCTTCACACGGTAAACAAAGACACGAATACTTAATTGTTAAGGTTTTAAAGGCAATGAGAACAATTAACTATGGTAATTCTGACCCATACAATACCTCTCAGCTGACAGGTTTTGATTTGTTGTTTTTTGGGGTTTTGATTTGCATTTGCATGGGTTTTAAGTTTGTGTTTGCGTTTGGGTGCGTTTTAAATAGCAGGGGAATAGCCCAATGCTTTTATTGACGGGGTTCTGGCATGTTTTCTATATCCGCGTGTGAGCGATTAGCCATAGATCAGTGGCTACCGAAGCACCTGGCGCTTATTACTTGTCATAAAACGCCGTTACCCAACGCTCGGGAGAGCGAGTCTGGGTACCCTTCTAGATTGGCCAGCAACTTTTAGGGCCTGCTTGTCCTCTCTGACTTCTATAGAACACACACAGCATAAGCATAGAAAAAGATCAAATAAAAAGAAGCTACAAATAATAGAAAAAGGATAATCTATATAGGGTGACGGACAAGCAATTGACCAGGGAAGGGTGGACGGATCATTAGCTAATCATCTGGCGAGCTTTCATCTACCCTTTAAAAAATAAAAAATGGCGGCTTATGAGGACATGACATTCAATGGTCACGACGGCGCTCCAATTCACGGCTCATCAAGCGGCCAGTCAGCCATCTGCTCGCATGGCTGAACCCCTTGAGTTGCCTCTCGTGCCTTGGCTTTTTGCTTAGAGAACGGTGCCAACTTTGAACTTTGACCTGCACCTTCACACCTTGCCCCCAAAACCTTCCAAGCCTGCTGCTGCGTCTCAAGCTCCCAATCCTGGGTGGCTGTGGGTGTGGAGGAAGGGACCCACACACACAAAAAAGGGGTTAGAAATTATTATGAGCAGCTGCTCCAGTTTGGCGGTTTAAAATTGCTGCACTGGACACTATAGACTTTCGAGGCTTATCCCACTTTTCAAATGTCTGCGTGCTGTGTCTTTCTCGTTCCAAACCCTCCATAGCAAAGATGCTAAGTATAAACGGCGTTTGACAGTTTTCCAAGGTGCTAAATTGTCCAAACCATTAGCAAATGGTTTTTGGCCAAAGGTGCCCACAGGTACCAAAAATCCCATACTATGATTTTGTCTGTATTGCTACAAGAACAAAACATTTTGTTTTACATTTTTGTGAATCGCTGTTCACGAGTTATGAGCTTGTAAACTTGGGGGGTCATCACCGTTATGACGACACAGACGTGTCGTGCGGTTATTGTTTATACATTTCCAGGCTTTAAACGATAAATAAATGACTTGGAGTTCCACAATTTCGTTAATAGACGAACTAGTAAGTTGTGCATGAAGGAAGGTAACTGAAATTACAAGTTTTTACTTGAAACTACAAGTTTGGGCTGTTTCTTACAAAGTTGTTCTGGGGGGCTATATGGCCCTTTAAACTAGCAAAAACAGGGTGTGATCTTTTGCGGTAGATCTAAGCCCAAAAGGTAAGGTTCCCCTCTCGCTCTTTCTGAAATTACAGCTCCTTTTCTTCTTGGATCAATATAAATTCTAAGGCTATTAAGGTCTTTACTCTCCAAAGCCAAACGGAGGGGGTTACTACTAATTTCCTATTGGTCACGCCTTATGTTAGGCTCTAACAAGGCCCTGCGAAAACCCTATACTCTACCATAGATGTATACCTTCCAAATTTTTCTTCCTACACGGCAGCAAAATAAAAAAAATGCTAACCGTGAGTTATCCGTTATCCCCTTTTAATCGCCGCCATTGACTTCCTGCCGTTTGGGTAGCTCATCCTTTTTATGTGCTATAACTTTGACCAGGTATACAGCGTCTGTATAGGAAACTAAACTAAGAACGCTTACAGTAAAGTAATTCCGAGGATCTGAGCAAATAATTCAACACCATAATTGAATTAGAACCTGATCCTTCGCTGTTGTAATGCTCTAGCGGGTATTCTGGTTACCAGCAACCTTGCCAGCAACAATGAAATCTCGTGGATCCAACTGTTTTCCCCCGCATTTTAAGCAGATTTAACGAGATATAACTAGAGCCCACACACGTGGCGTAATTCATAGCAGAGGGCAATCCATGACCCTGAATAACCCAGTTCAGAAAGTATTTGAACGTGTTAGCATTGAAAATGGGGCTCCATATACCATCCACATAAGCGAGCAGAAAACTGGCGCAATGTGTCACGCAAACCGCTTCTATGACTCCTTATCTTTTTACGACGCATGTTAGGTCTAACTGTTATTACTGCGCAAGGAACATTTCGTTTGTTTCGCTTGAAAATGGAAACGTGCGGGACACCGGCATGTGGGGGACTTGACTTTCTTTTCTCCTGTGATTTCATCATGCGGGAACCCATATGAACTAAAACTAAAACCTAAAAAAAAAATAAAAAAAATTAACCCGTTTAAGGAGATGCTGCGTAGAACATACTCTCCCCGACTGATTACCTCCCAAGCAGCTTTGCCAATGCCTCCGTATCCGTGGTTTCATTTGGGTGGTCCGTTGAGTTTGTGTGCTAATAATTTCTCAACTGGTAACAATCTTTTTATGGTCAAAGCCCCAGAAAGTTTCATAACTTCATGAAATCCTAAAACAAAACTTGTTTTATCGAGAGAAATCTTGGAATGTTAATATTTGCACAGGGTTAATGAAGACTTGAGTCATTGGCCTTAAAAAACAGTTTTTCATTTTAGGCTAACTGGCGGAGCAGTAAGTTTGCAATGATAAGGATTTTGGCATACGAAAAGTCATTTGGAGGCGAGTATTTACCGGATTGTTTTTGCACAGTCGCAGTTGAGAAGATCGCAGTGGAAAAGTGGAATTTTTCCGATTTTCCGAGCCAAGGGATTTTGGAAGCATAGGTTGTTGTCTGTCTGCTTGGTTATACTGCTGTCCGTTCGTTCCACGTGGACGATTATTGACCAGAATACCCGAGGGTCATGATCATCATCAAGGCAGGTGCCAGGTGCTTCTCTTTTGCCTCGATTCCAAATGGCCAAATGGCAGTGCTGGACGGACCATGCAGACCGTGCGATAGCTTTCCGGCTTGCATCTGAGCCATCAATAATTGAGGAAAAGGCGAAGACCACTGTTTTTGTTTTATTATTATTACTTTTTCTTAATTTCTTGAGTTGTATTCTGTAAGGAACTTACATGCTGACCCTTAGAATGTGTATGCTAAAACGGCAAACTCAGATATGTCCATCCGGAGCGGGAATCTGAAAAAAAAAAAAAAAAAAAAAATTTAAATCTTGACGCAAAAGACTTTCGATTTGACGCTCCTTGTCCTTCACGCGAAATACGCTTATCAGAACATTTATGTATGCAAGGAATGTAGTTTTTCTTATAGAATATAGAATGAAGGGAAGTTCGTGTAGCATTTTAACATGACTAGCATCGTTTCCTGTGCGGACTCTGTGGCAACGTGACGTCATCAGACGACCCAAACCAAAGTAGACATTACTCATTTCCGACCGGAACTTGCTCTTTCACTTCCATAGTGAAAGTTAAGTTATGCCTTATGGGAAACGCATGTGGAGTGTAGAAAATGTAGTCACCTGACGTCTTAATTTATTTTTTAAGGTATTTACTTCTTATTTATTTTTATTGATTTGTTTTCTTATCATTTATTTATTTCACAAGTAATAGGCAATGAAGTGGTTCGAGAGGGATGTTTGAATAATAAAATAGATGAAAATTGATTTTTGGAAAAAAATAAAATAAAACAACGTGCGGCCTTTTAATGTCTAGACATTTGCTCAACGGAACGTGAAATGAGTTTAAAAAAAAATCTTCTTGGCTTGGCATATATACGTCCAAATTTCATGCTGGTAAGGTTTTTGGTGCTCATGATTGTAATCAGGTATTAAACTGATAACTGATGCTTCGATAGTTGAGGATCAGTTGGTCCGTTTGGGTTGTGGCGCGTTTTTGCGCCTGGACAGAGCTTAGAGCCGAGAGCAATAACAGAAAACTAATGTAAAGCAAGAAAGAGGTTTTCCATGGTCTCTGACCTGTTCCAACGTTCCTAGTTTTTACGATTTATATTTTTTTATTTGAGCTAGTCAAGCTACACGCATGACCAAGCCATGCCACACAGCTGCGCCGTGGCCCTTGGATTGCTTCGCACGTGCCCATCACCGAGCTGTACAATAAGTTGCTTTGCAAAGTGCAAAAATCACTGGCACGGAAGAGCTGTTCTCTTAGAACAAGGGCCTTAGAGCTAGTGCCGATCGTGGCCGTTTAACTCCTGCTTTACTTTAGTGAAGAACTCGGGGTATTATTTACAGGACATTGTGCAATAGTGCAATCAACCAAGCGTCATTACCACCTACTTTCAGTCTGAGCTTTACTTGTACTTTAAAACCTTCAGCTTTTTCTACCTTGAACGACCCAAAACGGCAAAACGAACAAAACCATTGCCAACGCAGTAACGACAGCGGAACCGGGGGAAAACGGGACAAGTATATAAAAAAAATCTTAGTTTAAACTCAGTATATCATCGTCCAAAGACCTAAGTAAAAGTTCTTAACCACTAACCGTTAACCTTTGTTTACTGTTTTAAATACTGAAGTAAACAGTAACTATGGCAACGAGCGAACATTACACGTCTGCAACGTGCAGGGCGCTAAAGTAACTATACCAATAGCTCGTAATGGGCTAATCGTAACGTTTTGAAACAAAAATTCATTGTTCCTATAGAGTCATATAGATTTACAAACATCCATGAAAACCTCAAAGACCAAAGTAAAAGTCTAATCACTAACCGACCGTTAACCTTTGTTTACTGTTTTAAATGCTAAAGTAAGCAGTAACTATGGCAACGAGCAAACATAAAAACGTCTGCAACATGCAGGGTGCAAAAGTGTAAATCCCAACCGCCTGTAAATGGCGAATCATAACGCTTTGAAACAAATTTCGTTGTTCCTAGAGTCCCATAGATTTGCAAGCATCTATATGAAAACCTCAGCATCTGATTTTTGGAGGGTATTTACCCCCTTTAAAGCACCGGTTTCGCGCCATATGGATGCCAAGTGCTAGCGTTGGCTTAATATAATCTGACCTCGGCACCCTCTTCATATTTGACCTCAAGCTGGCTTGCAAACAAGTCTGTCAAAGCTCGGTTAACTCCTTGTCTCACAACGCCTGGACTCCTTTTGACCGGTATCATGTTTCCTTCCGTCCGTTGCAGCGCAGGGAATCAATAAAGTATTCAACACGGAAGTTAAAGCTCCTGTGCAATATGTTTTTAAGCTTGTAAAAGTCCACAAGGCGAAAAAGTAATAGGAAAAAAAACGAGAGCACTTACAGCATCGCTTCCAACAGGAAATGACTTCCCCAGTGGATCGGAAAGGTTGCTACCAGCACGAGTTCATGCTGTTGTCACGTCAGCTGGATCGAGCCGCCACGAAATGTCCAGAAAACCCATGTCCCCATGTGGCGCGTGCCAGCCGGGGGATCTGTTGTGTTGTGGCTTGAGGAACTGGGACCACTTAACTTACGAGGCTGCATATGCACGTCTAGGAAATGAACACATCTGTCAACAGACCATACCACCTTCGTTTTATGTTTAGGATTTCAGGCAAAACAATGTACCCAAAAGAACAACCCAAAAAATCACGAAAACACATCGCAACGTAGCAATACTATATTATCTTGTACTTACCGCGATACGATACGTCACGATTGCGATAATAAATCCAAACCGTAATACACAAACCTCAAAACATTGCAATAAAAATTCAAATGTTTTTTTTCTCAAATATATTATAGCGTGGACATAAACGCATTACCGACTAATAAGCGCGTTCCACTGGCTACATTGGTGCAATATTTTTTGGCACTCAGTGTGCAACTGTAAACATGTACATGTTTGACACACCGATTGCCAAAAATATTGCACCTGTGCAGCCAGTGGAACGCTTGAATAACAGCCAGTTATACCCTTGGTTATAATTCAGCTTCAATATCCTTGATTTATAGTTCTTACTACAAGTAATCTAAGCTGAAAGACGCAGTTGCTAGTAATAATACTCTTGTATTGAAAAACTTGTATCTTGTAAAGAATGACTTACATAGATGGGCTTTAATGAGTATCAGCTTGAAAAAGAAGAGTAAATAATTTATTGAATGGAGAAATGACGAAATATTAAAAACGGATTGAATAAATGAAATGTTAAGAAATTCAAGAAAACGGCCGTTGAAATTTAACCAAAATTCATCTTTTATTCTTGTGGCATGTCACAGAATGTCTAATTAATCAGAAATGATACACAAGGATGATCTTCATATGGGATGTTACTTTTTTTATCTTTCGTTAACCAACAAACGAGGATTACAAACAAAAATTCCACTCTCTCTCTTTCTCTCAATAGGGTTGATGCCGGGGCGCTCCTCTCGCACCTCTTGTTTTGCCGCCACTATATCCACCTGCGCTGTTGTATCCCGGTTGGTTGCTACCTGCAACAGTAATAAATTGCAAAATGCTAACTGAACACAGCTCTTAAAACCTTACCGTCGTACCAACCGGTGTAAGATCCCGCGTAGCCCCCAGGATTTCCGTAGTAATCATAACCTTAAAAAAAAATAAAAAAAAAAATACCGTCACTTTCATTGTTATCTCGTGTATTATCTAAGGTCTCCCGCCGAAACCGTCAAATAAATCAATGCATCAACTACAAGAATGACAGCTGTACAATTTAAAAAAATAGAACATTCGACCTCGACGGTTCCAGCGTGAGGCAATAGAATAAATACACAGCCAACTTCCAACACAAAACCTTACTTACCTCCACCGTAGCCCCCATACCCTTGGTTATAACCCCCGTAGTAACCTCCATGAGCGGGAGGGTAACTCGGTCCACCCCAACCTGTCAAACCAAAAACTCGACATTAGTTTTTCTTCCTAAAAATTCCCCAAACATTAAATAATTATTGTTTCTTCAGAGTAGGTAAGGTAAGTTTGTCGTCACTTAGAACTCAGTAGCAGAACTGATTGAACATCATAAAAATAACCACACAAAAAGTAAAAAAAGTAAAAAAATTTTTACCTCCAGCTGCTGCTCCTCCTCTTCCTCGTGGAGCTCCTCGCATGCCCATAGGACCGCCCCTTCCTCGCATACCCATTGGCATACCCATACCCATAGGAGCATCAGTCCTGGGCGTGGCTTTCTTAACATCAACGTCCTTTCCCTTGATTGTCTGCTTCGGTGTCTTCAGCAGCTCCTGCACGACTTGGTCATTGTCATACGTGATGAAGCAGAATCCTTTCCGTTGTCCTCGCATTTTGTCGAAGGGCATTTCAACTTCCACGATCTACGAAAATGAAAAATCGCGAAAAATTAGAAACAAATCCTAATGCTTGCAATGGAAAATATTAATATTAAAAAAACAAAACCCAATCAAATCGTTTTGAATTGGGATCTCAGAGTGAATGTTGTCATCGCCAAACGTCAGAAGCAGAACTGAACCATCATTGAATTAAGTTAAAAATAAAATAAAAGTGAAAGAGAAATGACTTACGCTTCCAAATTTGGAGAAGAAGTCACGAATTTCGTCATCTGTCGCATCCGGGGGCAAACCACCCACAAAGATCTTGCCGTGCCTAGCTTTGGCTTTCTTGGGATCCACCTTTTTGTTGTTAATATGGTGGTCACCTGCTGCCAAAATCTAAAAAATAATAATAATGAATAGGTACATTTTGGGATAAGAAATTTGCATGTACCTTGTCGATTGCTTCAGGTTCTTTGAAGACAATGAAAGCAAAACCTCGGGATCGGCCGGTGAGTGAGTCAGTCTTGACATTGACGCTTTCAATTTCGCCATACTTTCCGAAATAATCACGGAGATCCTCTGCAAAAGTTAAAAAAAGACAGATTAAGGCCTTGAAATCCGAGAAAAGCAGGATATTCAACTTACTATCGGTGGTTTCCCAGCTCAGGGCTCCAACGAACAGTTTCCTATGAAGAAAAAACCTTGCATTAGTTTGGCTGAACTGTTAACACGCAAAAAAAATGGTGCAAATGACGTATGGGATAGTTAAACAAGTGTTCCTAAGCTAAAAAAGGAAATTGCCCTTAGATAGAGGAAAAACACAATGAAGTTAAGTGAAGCCCAAACCTTTACCAGTTTTAGCTATAATTAATCCTTTCTTTTTGAGAAAATACATGAAACATAACTTTAAAAATCGATTCTGGCTGGCGGAGAGCAATCACCCCAAAACTACAAATGATCAGGAAAACAATGTTGTAAGAGCCTTATTTTTTCAAATAATTTCAAGTAAATTTGTGTCGAAGTCGAGAATCATAAAAAATCAAGTTTGAAAATGATTTTCCAAAGGACATTAAGTATCTTCAAATTCTGAGTTGGCGCACGTTGTATACACTTAAATTGCAAAACTTTAGGAACCAAAGGCTTTTGAATGGAAGGTGAAAATCGTTTTTTCAGTAGACGGAAATGAGTTATTAAGTTTTTCTTGATTGAAAATAGCTTTGCACCGACGGTCTTGAATTCGAGAATTGGCAATTGGCTGAAGGCTCTAATTTCGGTAAGAGAAAAAGAGCAAGTCTCTCTTTGAGCCAGTTCGCCTGTTTGAACGGTTGAGCAACGGTAGGCTATATGGGTATAGGCCATAAATACCATCTGTCGCTCAAGATGCTGCAGGCACGTCTAGGTCCCACTGGAGCCAAACTGGGGGCATGTCCAGGTTAAATTCTTCTTCCAAATGTTCCACGGCCGTATATGTCCGCGACTGAAGCTGCCCAAGTCCGCGCTGAGCTGCATATATGGGATTTTTTTTGTCATTTGGTTTGTTAACATCATAATTCCACAAGTTTTTTTTGGTTTTGCTTTGCTCAAGGTTCCACAAGAATAGTTAAGGCACAACTGTTTTGACTTTTGACCTTGTTTTTTTTTACGTTTTAACCACGGCTTGACGTTTTGCACACGAAAAGCAAGAAAATCACTAAGGCGTTTACTTTCTTTTCTTTTATACAAAATTTAACATTAACATTTGAACAAGTTCTTGAAATACAGATTGACGAGATTTACAATTTATCCATGAAAGCTTATAAAAATCAGTTGCATTTTAACAAGGAAAAATTAAAGATTCATTTATTTGAAAGCAAATATCCATTAATATGAGTTTTTTGGTACAAAAGTTACCTTTCTTGAAAAGTGATCATAGCTATAGGGTCGGGGGAAAACGTTCGAATTATAAACCAATGAAAAAGCATGGGCGAGTTTTGTGCCGGGCGGGGGATGCCGCATGGCTTGGCCGCCATCTTGGGGACATCGCCATGCCCGGCTTTTGCAAATGGCTGCCCACGCTATCTCTTCTACCCCCCCCCCTCGTTTTGCCGGGTATGAAACATGCAACTTACCTGTCTTCATCTTTGCCAGGAATATTTGCGCTACCGCTAACTGAGCCATGGTGTCTATTTTGTTGGTTTTGGCCGTATGCTGGATAGCTTCCTCCGTTGGTTCCATCGTCCATGGCTTCTTCATGTCGCTGGCTTTCGTCGTAGCCTTGGCTGTCCTCTTGTTCTTGGCCAAAACCGCCATGTGTCATATCGTCACTGTAATCTTGATCGGCCATAATTTACTCGAATAAGGTTCTGGTATAAAATAGGAATAACTATCAATTTGGTAATAACAATAATTTCACACACGGTAGTGTACAAGCACAGACTACACGCTAGTTGCGTCCTTACATGGAAGCGGGACCAGCGGAAGTGGGTGAGGTCGCCACTAGACGAAGCGTCGTTTTCATAGTCGATAGACTCGTTTCATGGGCTACTTGTTCCGAGGAGAGCCTACCTTTCTCGGAAAATTTTGTAATTAAGTATATTCTGCGGTTTTTAGAATACACGCTAGGTCTGTACATCATTTTCATTCAATTTTTGATCGTAATTAAATGCTAACGCACTTTTTGAGAGAACTCTGAAGAGCCGGTTTTACGGTTGATCCATTGTCTAGTTCGAGTTGGCGCTTAGATTTGAATGCTGCCCTCTCATTGGCTGGTAGGAGTCACGTGACGCGCGAAGTGGTACGTCGACGCAAACCGTTGCCGTCTATCGTCTCTGCTCTCTGTTTGTGGGCTTCTTTGGATCCGGTGAAAAATGGTGTGTATCAGTTATTTTCTTTATGTTAATCTGGTCATCGGGACCAAATTTTATCGTTATTGGATGCAGATCTCTTTGGTCTATGTGCTGACCAAGTTTTGTGCAAATATCTCGTTTCTAAGTGGTATTTTTTCTGGTTTTTGTGTAGGCTGGTGGCAAAGCTGGAAAGGACTCGGGTAAAGCGAAGGCCAAAGCTGTTTCGCGTTCGGCTAGGGCAGGGCTCCAGGTATTATTGTATATTTATTTTCCTACAACAAAACCGTGTATTTTCGTTTATTTGGTGTGTTGACGTCCGTTACATTTGTGTGTGTTTTTAGTTTCCCGTGGGACGTATTCATCGGCATTTAAAGAACCGAACAACCAGCCATGGTCGAGTCGGAGCAACGGCCGCAGTTTACAGCGCGGCTATCTTGGAATATCTTACTGCTGAGGTTAGTAGGAAAGGTTGTTCTTTTCCCCCAAAGTTTTCTCCGAAATTTTAAAATTTTCCTTTGAAAGTGGTGTTGAATAATATGCAGGGTATCTTTCCCGCCAAATTTCGTTCAACTTTTCCCCTCCCACCCAAGGTCATCCATTGATTGTCATAATGAACTGTTGTCTTTTTTTCTCATAGGTGTTGGAGTTGGCGGGAAACGCTTCCAAGGATCTGAAAGTGAAACGTATTACCCCTCGGCACTTACAGTTAGCCATTCGTGGTGACGAAGAACTTGACAGCCTCATTAAAGCTACTATTGCTGGCGGTGGTGTCATTCCACATATTCACAAATCCTTGATTGGCAAAAAGGGCGGCCCCAATCCAAAGCCTGTGTAACTGAGCCTGTCCCCTGCCTTTAGCTGTCGCGTGTTCCTGCATCAGGACGGTTATCACATGAGGCAGACAAAGATTCCATCTTGTTTAAACAAAACCCTTGTCAAAATTTGTTGGTCAAGGCTGCATCCATGTCTCGCTGCTTTTCATACTATTGCCACGACAAAAAAAGAATTCCATTGCTCACCTGGTTTCATTTCATGGTTGCATTCAAATGTTTTCATCGTTTTTCATCATAGATCAGAAAACGGAGTGGAATTGAAAAACAAACAAAAAAAATTCGCGTTCAAAAGAAAAAATAATTTAGTAGTTTATAGGATTTACATGTATGCCATTGCCTATGTAGTGACGAAAATAATAAAAGGATTACTTTTTTCAGAAAAACGCGTCTCTTTTATAAAACAAAAGCAAATTGATATAGAAAAGACTAGTAAGCAGTCCCAATACAGGCCAAGATTAGGAGATAATCCATTGAGCTGTCTAGAAGCTCATGAGCAACGGTTCGCCATCTTCAGAAGTTAATAAACCAGCAGAAGATTGCGTTACACTCGTATTACCCATAGGTAAGGTTGGCGTCGTCACTAGGAAGTTGGCCGAGATGAGCAGCGGATAAGAAAGCTCGTTTCCAAGTTGCATAATTCGAACCTAGACAAGAGTTTCATTAGCCTTTTGCAAGAATGTTACTTCCAAAGAATGCTATACCTCTTCATTTCTGCAGAGTGTAACAGACTGAACGCCTGTCGTTTGGCTGCACCGAACTTGTCTTTGTTCGTCGAAATTGGCCACTGTTAACCTACAAAGGAGAAAAAATATTCTTTCATTGGTTGAAGTTTATGAAAACGGGAGAAGAATTACTACCTGTACATGAGATGACGTCTGTGGTGGACGCTCAGAAAACCCTCGTGATCCATCCGTTGATTGCGTTTCATCTTAATCACGCCTCCTCGTTCATGGGTCATGACCAAATCCAGTCCAAAGTTATAACCCGTCCATCGCCACATATGTTGGCCGTCCGAAGACAAAACCCGGCCTAGCCGATTGCAATGCTTGTAAAAATCCGCCTCGCTTAGCTGGTTTGGTCTGTAGAACATCATTAGTGAAGTTCCAGACAATTTATCACTTTTTTTCTGTGTTTTTTTGCGAGTTTACCCTTTGTCTAATCCTTGATCGGACCTTAGCATCGCATACCATTGCAAATGAAAGACGGGGAGTAGCAAGTTGGCTGGTAAAATACGATCGGCTTGCAGCATTTCTACGTCTAATGGGTGCGATAGTAACGCAGGATGACGTAAGCGGCGAAAAATAGGCTCGTATTCAAGTCCTTCCTCGGAGAGTACGAAATCTGGCTCGGAAACTATACAACAGCTGGGTTAAACGAGGTGAACGAGTGAAAGGGAGGAATAATTGATGAATAATTTACTGGGTCTGGATTGGAAGTAAGTGTGAGCTGCAGCCACACCTTCTTGGGGGCTCCCTTCAAAGGCTGGGTGTAATCGAAGGAACACCCAAAGCTTGAGAAGCACGTATAAGGAGAATTCGGTCTGCAAGACAACAAGATCATGGGACGCCACCAGGCTGGTCATTAGCTCCACGCTGATTTCTCGAAGGCGTTTAGGTAGTTCAGGCAAGAAGCTCAGTAGATTCACGAGTAGCCATCGAAAGCAAGCTTCTTTCACTTTACGAACTCCATATTGGTTAGCTGCTTCATAGTAACGAACGACCGTCTGTTGCTTAAGGAGAATTCCATTTCAAGGAAATGGAAATGGATTAAACCAAAAGGTACCTATGGTTCCGTTAATAATGAAGAAAAACCTGCAGGTTCACTGTCTCCTCCATTATGGATACGCATTGTTCAATAACGCCGTCCAGTTGGAGCAAAGTTGCGGTTGCCAACACGGAAACAACCTCGGCTGCCTCAATGCTTAGCTCATCGTGATACAGCGACCCAAATACAACCGTCAACGCTAAGCCATAAATCATAATAAATTCTACATTTTTTAATAATGGGATTTCGCCCTTTACCATCCAAATTAATATTCGGGTCCAGTATTTCGATATGAATAACGCTTTCATTGGACTCTCTCCATGCTCCGGAGAACATACTGTGAAAGTACGCACTCTATGAAACAAAATGTAATCTTATTTAAAAGCAATAACTTTTTTTTTAATCCTATCATAAATTACCTGACAGAGATAGATTTTATGCAATTTCCATTCCTTCCCAAGAGCCAATACCGAAATATCGCTATTCTGCCCTTCTTGGAATAGCGCACGGTAAATGTACTGCGACGTAGTTTTCAATCGCTTTCTATGTAAGAACACACAAAATAAGCAATATTTTTTCGATTCATTTTCGGTATCCTTCTATATATTTCGGCAAGTTACCTTCTTCTCGTGTGCAGGGTTCGATCCAAAGAAGAGTTAAGCTCGTCTTCGCTGTCCTCCGATTGGGACGAAAAACGGCGTTTTCTCTTCCAGCCTTGAACATTGCGATTGAAGCTTGCTTCAAGCTGAGTAACAGCATAGCTTAAACTTTGCGACAAACCCATGATCACATTGAAACTTTGGAATAATAGGACCTCGTAAAAGGACACTGAAAGAGTGAAATGCAAATAAACTAAATTAAATCTTAATTATAGATGTATTTATTGCTCTTCAAATGCAAAAAGAGCGTGGTCATCATTTTAGCCAGTAATACTTAAATTAATATAATAATAAAAGACAATTTACCTGTACACTTTTGCGATGTAAACGTTCAGACCACGTTATTTTTTTTACGCCTTTTTACATCGCAGTAGTCAAAACAGCTGTACTGGGCAAGGCGATGGCTTTATTGGTTTAAATCAAAATTAACTCCGCCTTTTGGCGTGTATATCCAACGCAAAACAAATATGCACGTGAGATATTACTGGGGCAGCTATATGCAACCAAAGTTTAGTAAATAGTTGTCTTGTCCATGATGGGGCACAGACAAACGCGTATTCGTTATTCGCGCCTTTGTAATTACAGGTACTTTTATTATAATCTTTGTTGTTGTACTTTTTTTTAACAATAATTCATTAATTGTGTATTTGTTCACAGAAATCGCGTTTTCTGGTGCCTCGTCATTTCCTTAATCGCCTACAATGAATGGATCGTGTATTGGAGTGTAGGTGCTAGAGATTTTGACACTGATAAGGAAGCAATCCGCATTCTGGTAGTTGCCGATCCTCAAATTCTTGGTGAACGCTATGAACCCCCATATACTCGTTTTTTTACCCATTGGGATGGGGACAGGTAACGTCTAACTTGCTCTAACGACAATAAGTAGTCTTTTTAATACAATAGGTACTTGCAGCAAGGTTTTAAGCGAGCTGTAGCCGTATCCAAGCCACATATAGTGGTTTATTTGGGAGACTTAGCCGACGAAGGCAGCATCGCAAACGAGGACGAATACTCGAGATACCGGCAACGTTTTGCTGATATTTTCAGAATATCCCCTAATACAAAGGTGTTTCCATTTCAAAATCATTTGCGTTCGAGTTAGTAATCTTAAGTTTCTTTCTAGGAGATATTTCTGCCAGGGGATAACGATATAGGTGGGGAAGGCTATGATAGAATTACTGAAAACAAAACGGAACGATTCGCTCGATATTTTCAGCGCGCTGCCGTGGTATCTCACAGTCTTATAGATATTATACCCGTGAATCGGCTTATTGCCTGGGACGCCGAGTATTTACCTTACAAAATGAGCGAAAGACGCATTCGCATTTTAGCAAGTCATATCCCCGTTTTACCAATTTACGGGCAATTTGCAGCAGACGTAAGACTATATAGGTATCATTATCGTAATGAGAAGTTCTCATACTGTTAATTGTTAGGCTGTGAAAAGATACCAACCACATCTCATTCTCTCCGCCCATACCCACGAGGCCAATTGCTTTCACGTGCAGCTAGAACCCACCTATAAAATTACTGTTGACAATCTTTCGCCTGACGCTCCACCACTTAAAGATATTATCCTGCCGGACATCGAAAACAATCCAGTAGAAAGCCTTACAGAATTCGCTGTTCCTACGTGCTCCTATCGAATGGGCGTGCGAAGCATGGGTTACGGTGTCGTCCAAATTGGTAAGTTCCAATATTTCAAATTTATATACATTATTTTTAAAGTATAACAAAAATGCTTTGGATTTCTAGACGAGAGAAAAAGGACAGCTAAAATAGCCGTTTTATGGCTGCCTGAACGTTTCCCCGCATTAAGGCTTTACTTACTTGTGGTTTTTATATGTTTTTTGTTCGCACTTTGCAAGTGCTGTTTCTACCTTTGGTCTGGAAGAGTTTTTAAACTTGTAAACGCCGCTAAAGTTTGAAAATAAAAGTTGAACTAGTTTTTTATTCGAGTTTTGTTTTGCTTGCGTGAGTATAGGGAGTGTTTTACGAATGATGCATAGTTAAGTTGTTAAGTGCAACGCCAATTAGGTGGACTAGAAGAGGTAGGCAACATCGCAAAAAAAGTTAAAACATTTAAAATGCTTTTTGCTTAGTTGGTTTTTTTTGAGTCAGAGAGCTGGCCTATCATTACGGCACAAGAACGGGGAAACCAACCCCTCACCCGAACCGGAATTTCGGTTCCATCCCTCTCGAACACTTCGCCATACATCCAGTACCTAAGAAGATTCACAAAAATAGAATTGTTAGATAGATTACCATATAAATTTACAAAATACAGTTATAATTAAACTTATTTTTTACTTTTTCCATCTAGTGACTAATAGTTTATCTCCAGCTAGTAAGACAATTCTGGGTTCATCCGTGCAGGGTGGATGGTAGGCAGTACAGCAGCCTTTGCTCCATAACGGAAACCACGAACCAGCGTAAGGCTTTTCAACCACGTATTCCAACGTTCTTTCCCTCTTGACTTGCTTCTGAGCTATTTGTTCCATCTGTACCAAGTTTGCAAGTACAATACGTTATTAACGATCTATTCAACGAAAACCATTGGAGCTTGTTATTCTGACCGTTAGCGAGTATTGATTGCAGCCTTCCAACACAGGCCAAGTGATGCCATCTCCCAATGGATGACAGCTCAAGTTTATAACCTATTCAAACAGAAACGTAACATTACGCAAGTTACAAGAGCTCATTTTTTTATTTGTTTTTTTTTACTTGTTTCCAGTTTTTCGTCCGCCCGAGATTATACGGATAAACGAACGTGCTTCCAATCTCTGCATGTCGGTAATGGGCTTTTTCAACCACCCAATCTTCTATACCTGTTCGGTTCCGCAAAATGGCTCGAACCTAACAAAAGAAGATGAACTCATGCCCTTTGGAGGGGGTAAAAAGAAGTGCGGTATAAAAACCTGGATGAAAAGCAAGAAACCAACAGCTACGACAACTCCAATGGCCAAACCAATGGAGAAAAGGCAAAAAACGAACATGTGCAACGACATGTGAATTAACGGCTCCTGGCGAATCCTGTAGTGAATGTAATGGTTCTAACAAAATACGTTTTTACAATTTTTCTAAAAAAAAGTGTACGTCAAAATTACTCTGTTTAGCGCTTTATACATCGTGCAGCCCATGATAACAGCGCCTTGAAAGCAGCCCAACACAGCGGATAAGAGGAAGGCAGTAAAATGTGCATGGTTACGATGGCCCACGCAGTTATTTATCCATGGACAGTGATGATCCATTTTTATTACACACCGCTGACCTAATAATACAAATGCTTAAATGTAATTAGCCATGCCAAACCTTTGCTAACGGTAACGCAATTCAAGTAGACACGAAAACCTGCAAAGCTTGGTGTAAGAATAAAAAGGGGTAAAAAAAACTTACATTTCCTACAGTGATGAGATCTGGGTGATTTATATCCTTGGCACACAGTGCAGTATTGCAAAAACTGGCAATCATCCGGGTTTTCCTATAAGAAGGAGAAAAGGCAATGAACTCAAAGAATAAAAATTAAAAAAAAACTTACTGGTGTCCATCCCAATGGGACGTGACCTGGACCAACATACAATGCACAAATCATGTGATATAGCGTTAACCCGCTAAGAAGAGAAAAGGTAGCCGCATTTATAAACCCTCCCAGCGATTCCACAGGCGGCCACCACATCGAGTAACAATGAAAGGTTGCAAACGTAATGCATTTGATGATACCTATACAAAAGCAAATAGGATTATATTATAATCGTGTCTTATTACACACGACACGTTTTGTCATTTTGACATTACTTAAAGCAATAAGTGGGCCCCAATGCAAAACGCGCTTTAAAGGTCCAAAGGCCATGGTATAACTTATTATAAAAATATGCAACGACCTAAATACTGTCAATAAGAATAACAATGAACTTTTAGAGCGAACCGATATCGCGTACCCGCTTATTTCCACAACAAACAAACACTGGTATAACGGCAAGGTTGGGTCACGTGACCAACCTGAACTTGCGCTTAGCGACCAACGCGCGATTCGCCAACTTCGATTTAATCTTCAGATTATCGCCCAAGGCCGACACTCGCTAAATTATGGAACAAGGGCTTTTAGGTTAAGCTATGTGGTGAGAACAATTTTAACTACGCAAATTAAGCAAAGAAAGAGTAGAAAATGGTGGGAACTCGAGAATTACAAATCTTATTAAATCCCACATTAGTAGCCTACAGTCAATCAATAACGAGACAGACACATAACGTTTAAGGACTAGTACTTTGGTTTTACACTCCGGAATGAACAGATGCCGTAGTTTTACATGCTAATTTTTACAGAGAATTACAAAAGGAAAAGAATCCCATAATGATACACGAGTTTAACTTTATAATGTACAGCAAATGAGCAGGAATTTAAGCAATATGCTTTCGTACCGAAAAATAGACTCCAATTACAATAATAGCCATGATTAGCAACGCAATGCCTAGCAACACGAGTCTATTTTGAAGAATCCGCATTATCATACGGTTCAAAAGACGACCACTCCGACTCAAATCGCTGTCGGTTTGGCGAAGCTGAAAGATGATCAAAATGTATTTAGAAATTAATTGCAATTTCGCAAGTATACCCTAGAACGCGTCCGGTTGATGGTTTCGCGCTGCTGATGCAAATCAGTGAGAACTTGAGATCCAATCTCTTCCGTTTCTACGGCTATTTTATACCCCGCATCCAAACGTTTGATTCCGCGCTCAAGTTTTTCGCTGTTTTCCAGCAGACTTTGCTTCTGATCATGCCACTCATCCCCGTTCCCATAAATAGCATGGCTTTCTCCACCCATGAGGTCTTCTCGCATTGCTAACAAGGAAAGTTTGAATGAAAACGAAAGAAAAAGTGCCTAGTCATAGTTACCACTTTCTTGGTTTTTGTGTCGTGCTTGTTTATAGTCCTTTTCTAGGCGTTTTAATTCAGCTTTATAACTCTGCAGACGGTTTTGATACTTTGTCCTATCGTTGGTAGGCAACTGGCGAACTTCTAAGTCCATCTGTTCCAGCTATAAGAAATAAGAACAGTGAAAGCTAACAGGAAATGGAATAATGACAAGTGAGTAGACGAAATTATGTACCAGTTCGTTGGCCTCTTCAAGTTCCTTATCCACGGAGTTAAGTAAGCCAGGCAAATCACCTAAAATGAAAAAGGATTTACTGTTAAATCTATACAAAATTAAAGGAAATTTTCACATTATATTTTCAAAGAAAGAGAAAGAAATATATATACCTGTTGCTGATTGCAGTATTTGACTAGTCTTTGCAGTTACGCTTGCTGATATTGTAGCATATTGTTGTTCATAGTTTACTAGAAGATTAGCCATCTCTGTACTGATTTAACTTGATTAAATATAACAAACTTGAAATTTTAAATTATGTAAAATCAACGACAACGTAAATACAGCCGCCGGAATCCTGATAAACAAATTAAATTGCCAAGTTTATGTTTTTGTACATTTTCGTTAGTGTTCATTTTAAGAAAGCTTTTAAATTAGTTTTTATTTTATTATATGGTTTAAGTTGCTTAATCTATCGTTCGCGAATGAAGAAAGTATCCGTAGCCGGATAGACGAATCTCTTCCCAATTGGCAACGCTGTTTGTTTCTCTTTCGGTGTGTTTTCCACCGGGTCCCCCTATCAAAAATAGGTAAATTGTCCAATATCTCAGTCATCCTTCATTAAAAAATCAACTGTTATTATTTACTAACTTAGAATTGAAGTGGAAACTCATACTAGTTATATTTTTTAGGTGAAAATGGTCCAACGTTTGACATACCGTCGCCGTTTGTCGTACAACACTCCGAGCAATCAGAGACGGATGTAAAACAAACACATTGCTCCTTAGTTTTGAAATAACTTTATTTAAATATTGTATTTGTTTAGTGTCCGGACCCCGGGTGGACGATTAGTTTACCAATATAAGAAGAAGCCGCTGAAGGTCCCCAAGTGTGGACAATGCAAGACCAAACTTCGCGGTATCAGACCTGCTCGTTCTCATGAGAAACGTCGCATGTCTTTGAGACAGAAGAAAGTGTACAGAGCGTATGGCGGAGTTCTTTGCCACACCTGCGTTCGAGAAAAGTAATGTTTCTACAAAATATATCCAAGTGGAAGCTAATCGTTTTGCTGTTCTAGGATCGTGCGTGCTTTCTTGATTGAAGAACAGAAGATCGTAGCCAAAGTCCTGAAGGCACAACAAGCTGCCGTCAAGGGACCGAAAACCACTAAGGCTTAAGCTATTCCTCTGTGTTCTGTACGGCTGGGTTGTCAATAAAAAAGAGGATACCAGCAAATTAATGCTATTAAAACTTTATTTCACTATTTTGATTCTTAGAACCGTATTCTTACTTCCTGAATTCCTTTTTTCACTTGCTCATACCTAAAAGATCTTTCACTTCCTCATTCCTTAACTTATGCATACACATTTTTAACACTAAACCTAAGTATTTATATTACCTTAGGTTTTTATAATCTAATGTACAGCATACTGCAGGGGTGTCCAACCGTTTTTTTCTATTCGCCAACACACTATAATTCGCCAAAATCGTTGCAACGCAAAACTTAGAATGGTTCTACCAGTAAACACTTTTATTTCAGTGCTGCAGCCCAAGGAACAAGTTGAGAGTGCTAAAAAGCTATTCACCGTTTGAATTTACGAAATTAAGATCTTTTTTTGAATTTTTTGGAACAGCCGATTCGATCGCCAACATTTTTCATCAATTCGCCAACGTTGGCGAATTGAAGATAGGGTTGGACACCCCTGGTATACTGTATATAAAAATATACATCTTTTTGTTCCGTATTTAGGTGCCCAAAAGAACCTTGTCTACCTGTTCGTCGACACTCAAGCTTATATGCGCATATTTTTTTAGCATATTTTTATAAGCAAGCCCCCATAAACCACCCTTGACACTGTTGTTCGAAGTGTGTTAAAGCAACACTGTCATTGACCGTGGATGTCAGAGGCCTTGTAACCTGAACTTGGATGCCTTTGACCTTGGTTATACATCTACAGTCTCTTAGGTAAAATAGAGAGACCCATCTTAGAGCCACCTCCAAAGATTCAAGGGGCTCAAGCCTTTAAGGTGGCTTGCGAGGTCCTTTTCAAGGTGATCACACCAGGTTACGGTCGAAGGGCTTTCTATAACGTGGATAAAAGCTGCGCAAAAGTAGGCCAGCTATCTTTTTTATGGCCATTTACATATTCTGTACAGGCCGGCGTGAAATCTTAGCTCGTACGAGATAGTTTATAAAGTTATTAGAGGCTCGCCATGCGTCAAGGACCAGTCCAGTCCGTTTTCTTCTTTTTTTGCAATACTATACCCGCTTGTGATAAACAGGGAAAGTGATCGTGACCTTGCCCATAACCTACCATTATGTGAAGAGAAAGTGAGCGTTTTCTAGTGCGAGAGCACCTTACTAACGAGTCTCGATCCTTAGTAGTTACGGCCTGCTGGTTTCCTTGCTGAAGTTTCATTCGGAATTCAGAAAGACAGAGCTATAGGTGTCGAAAAAGAAAACCTCAGGGCACTCATTTTGTATTGCCAAAGAAAGCTTGCGGTTATCTTAGAGAGTGAGCAAGAGAAAGACGCTTAACGTTTTTTCAGATCGCCTTGGCTCTTTTCCTCTATCTTCGTAACGCAATTGGCGTCAGTGGCTCTCGGGATCTAGACGAGACAAGTTCATTTTGGGACAAGCGAGAACTAAGTGTTCGTGTGTGACGAGACATTTATTTTCACGGCGTTGCTCTGTAAAACTCCCGTATCTTCCGTTAAAAATAAGCATGGGCATGTGACCAACAATCCTCCGATATACCTCCGGCCAGTATAGATAGTGACAACCTTGTGTGTTTTCAAACTCCTTTGATATTTCCCCCGTTTTTCCGAGGAAAAATCCCGAAATAACAGGTTTCCTCTCAAGTGTATCCAAGTATATCGTCATGCCCCCTCATTTGGAAGATACGTGCGAGATTAACGCAGAATGGCGCCAATTCCTTGCTCGTCAGCGAACCAAAAGCAGCCGCAAAAGACGAAGTCGCTCAGCTTCTCTTTCGTCTTTATCATCAAAGTCGTCTAGGTCGCGCACTCCCAGCGGATCTGACATCAAAGAAAGAAATAATAATAACTGCTGCTGCAGCCATGACAAGGTTAACGCAAATATCGCGACTGGTGCGGTGGTCGAATTCCATGAAGCTCCCATTTTTTTGCAGTTTAACCCGTATATCCTTTCTGGATACCGCGTTAATCTCGACAATACCACCGCATGTCTACAAAGGCAAGTCTATACGTAATGATGCACACAAAAATGTCTGGCCTGCGTCGACCGATGCAGGAATAACCACTTTCCCTTTTCCATGCATTCGCTTTCTCTTTCATTTCACGTCTGATTTTAGCTTTGGGTCCCAGCTCTTGCCTATGTAAAACGGCCGCCTTCCCTAAATCCACTTTTTTTGCGCATTTCTTTATTTAGCGTATTTTGGTGGACAAACGAAACGCTCAACATCTGGACCCATTTGCTGTCAGCGATGCTCTTTGGCTATTTGATGATTAAGGAATTCTTAACGCCTACTTTAGACGCCGAGCATTTCGAAGTAGACCGCTGGGTTATTATTTTCATCCTCCTCTGCTTCCAAGTAAGCCATTAGAACCGTAGACGTGCCGGGAAGTTGTATAAACAATTAACACAACCCGTTATAGCCCTTCCTATAACCTAGTTTTTTTTATTCGAAAGGTCTGTACCTTGCTTTCCGCATTATATCACGTGTTTTGCTGTCATTCACAACATGCGTATCAATGTTGGCTCTCGAGGGATTTGTTCGGCATTTCCATCAGTTTACTGGGCATTTATTTCACCGGCATTTACTATGCGTTCTGGTGTCAACCGGTAAGTGTCCTTTATTCCCATCTGTCATTGTTGTCATGCCTATAGAGAGGCGAGATGACAGCGACTAATCTCAACCTTCAACGTGGCATTTTTGGGTCATAGGAATACTGTATTACGTATCTATGCCTCGTGGGCATCATGTTCGCGGGAGCCATGCTGGTACAAGTAACGCCGAAATTACTTGGGGATGAATATGCGACTCTCCGACTCGTTGTTTACATGACTTGGAGCGCCTTTGGCTTCGTGCCTTGTCTGCACTGGGTTTACCAGCACGACGGATGGGGCAACGAATTAAGTCACGTAAGTGGTCCACTGCAAGTACCTAATATGTATATTACTTTCTAGTATGATCCTGCATTGCAAGTGCAAGCATGCTTAACTTCTAATGAACCCATTTAAGTTGTCTAGCTTCAAAAAAGTTTTAAGTTCATTTAAGTTTTCTAGCATTGAAGGGACAGAACTATCGTAACTGCGGGTATCAAGTGTACCGTTTTTCGATCGTATCTAACTCGTTTAATTATTTTCCTACGACACCAGTCAAGGCAATCCACTAATTGTTCTTTTCCTGTCGGAACGAATCTTCGTACACTCCCATAAAGACAAAAAGCTGTTCGGAGCGACAACTGGTACAGATAATAAAGATGTAATCCATATCCTACTGTACTTAGGCACTTGTGGGACGTATTTTTTACATGTATTTCATCTGCGGGATTGCGTTGTTCTTCTACGTCACAAGAATCCCTGAAGTGTTCTTCCCAGGTACAGAACATGCGATCTCTTCATAACCCACTTTCTTCGCTACCATAACTTGACGTTTTATAACATTTCAGGTGCAGTGGACTACATCGGCGCTTCGCACCAATGGTGGCACATAATCATCACAGGAGCTTTCTACCATTGGCACCACACGAGCGTCGAGTACGCCAACTTCCGCGCTACTCACGGCTGCTTCGAATTTGGAATAAATCTCAACCAAACTGCCGCATAGCTATAAATGATAGCTGCTCAACGATAGATAGAAAGAAGGAAACCAATATATATATAAATATTATTATAATATGTGTTTTTACACCTGTCAATAGTTGCTCACTATATGCTCGGGATCTTTACGAAGCTATTCATTTTCTTTATTAAAGCCCTCCTTTATGTTAAACATGGAACGTAAATCTCCACCAACATGTGTAACTCCAATAGACAAACTCAATAGTTCGAACTTAGAACATAGTTATGATAGATAACCTAGCTAAAAAGATATTCTAGTTCCCCCCATAGCGTAGAAACAATCAAGGATAAAATCGCCTTAAATTCTTCCTCTTTTTGCACGAAATGCAAAACGTGCACCAATGTACTCGTTTACTGCCTTGAAAAATAAACAAAAATGTTGCTCAATCTCATGGGGAATAAAAGGAAAAATAACGAAACAAATTTTCCCCCGCATATTTTACTGTAGATACACTCCCAACTGCGCTGCGAGCTGTAATAGCACTTTGATGCCAGGTATGAACGCTCCAATTTCAGAGAAATTCAAACCCGAAACCAGTTGCGTTTGCAAAGATAAGCCGGTGGCATAATCTCCGTTCTGCACGGCTTGAACAATCTGGTGTAAGCCAAGTAAGGTTGCGCTGGATAGCTACAACAAAAAATAAAAAAATAAAACACTTGCTTTAATGTCCCAACCCAAACAAAAACAATAACTCAATGCAAGATCTTACCGAGTCGGAACGCAGGCGATCGGAAAGATTGTCCAGTTTCTTCGCCACGTCATCCAGTTTCCTTCTCATTTGCTGAAAGAGAATAACAAATAAAAATTAAACACACAACCTCGTCATACTTAAAAAAAAGCTTTACTGGGCTATTCGCCAACTGCAGGCATTTGTCTTTGAGTGTATGGAAAACGGTATCCAAGATCTGGTGCTCCTCGGGAATATTCCGCAGTTCTTCCACAGGTGCTGGTGGGGGCTGGAAAGAGGTAGGCTCCGCCTCCCGAGCTTGCTCCACTACCCCAGCGTGCCCATAGCCATCCAAAGTGGGCATGGCTGCTGTTGCAGGCATGGGATTATAGAAATTTCCCGTCTAAAGCGTAAGAACACGTAAATAAACGTTCGTTAACGCATCTTGAAAGAGAAAGTATTACTTGGTAAGACACAGGCGGCTGCTGTTCAGGCTGTGCGACGCCAAACAGCGGATGAGTAATGGGCTCCAGGACAGGATCGACTTTATTCGATTTGTTTCTTCCTAAGGCAGTAAACATGGGCGGATCATTCCATCCAGGGGGAGGATGGGACACCGGTGGGGTTGGTAAACCCGATCCGGATGCAGTGCTTGATCCAGGCGTCATGGGACGAACAGGTTGAGGTGCTTGCATGCCTAAACTAGGCTCTAATGTAGACGCGCCGTAACTCGTAGTAGCATCTGTCAATAACGAAAAGCGAAATTGTTAAGGAAGCATATAATCGGTTTTTCTTGTTTGTTTTATGAAAGATCGATTGTAACGCCAGAAAAGGGAAAGGAAGATCTTTACCCGAAGACGTGTAACTGAAAGTGTTGGGCATAAACCCAATCTGTGGACCTCCATTCATAGAAAGTCCTTGTGTTCCGCCCACGGTTGTGCCGTAAGGAGAGGCAGATGGCATTTGCGGGAAAGTAGACTGGCCATACGCAGGCGCAGGAGCCATCGGCGCCGGACTATACAAGTTCTGAGGCGCTGGCCGACTGTCAAACATGCTGGGATCGTGCACGTACGCACGGGATCGACCTAACAATCCGACTAAACAAGCAAAAAAGACAAAAAAACACATTAGTTTCCTCATAATTCAAGTAATAAGGGGTTCTCTACCTTTGGAAGGTCCTGTGCCGACGCTGGCAGCAGGTGGGGGCGGGGCAACAAGGTTACTAGCCGCACCTGGGGACAATAAGGGGACTTGAGGCACTTGCTGGGTGACAGACGGGGCTACTGGCTGTGGTGTGTACGGAATCGGACTCGCTTGGACCGAAAGTGGGTTAAATAGCGAAGGATGAGGAGTCTGAGCCATGGGCTGTGGTGCAGGTGGATTGGCATGGGGAAATCGCCCCTGTGCTCCCGTTCCCTGGAAACTCTACAAAAAACACAAGTGTTTAAACGGTCTGCTCAGGAGTTTCGTATAAAATTGTATAAAACTGCACATCATTTAGCGAAAATTCCTTACTTGAGTATAAGGCGAAGGAAGGGGCTGTTGTTGGGGCCTGGTAAAGCCCAGTGGTTGAGCAGCACGTGCTTGTGGTTGCGATTGGTGGCCCAATGCCTTTTGCAAACGGTTCTTCAACTCCACCATGGAAGCCTATGGCGAAATCGAAAGAAGAGAAGAAATATAGACAACGTAATGACTGTTAATAGAGATAATGGAAAGTTTGGTAGATTACATCACTGGAAAGATCCAAGTACGAAAGGGCAGTTGACAAACTCCCTTGTCCAGCCAACAGGGACGCGTAGCGACACAACTGGGAAGTCAAAGGTCCGCTAGGAATTTCGCTGGCTCGACCTGTTAACTGCAAGGCTTTGCGGAGTACCATAACTTGCTCCACGAGTTCTTGCAACTCGTTTGATGTGGACAACGGATGACCAGCGCTGACCCAGGCTTGGACCATCTTTTCCAGGTTGCCAGCGCAGATATAGCACAGTACAGCTTCCGCCGTGAGAGCTCCATTTTGCTCGGTTGTTAGACGTTGTCCCAACAATTCTAGCCCCCCAAAACGAAAACAAAATTAAAAATATGAAAAACAGGAATAAAAGTAAAATAAATAAATAATAGAATTACCGCATAGGAAAGGCAGCTCTTCGGCACGAGCATAGCTTAAAACAGCGGCCAACATTTCGCGCCAGTTGTCCAAACTCCCATACTGGACGAAATTATGCCAATTGGAAGTCACTACTGCTTTGATCAGCGCAAAACTGTCGTCTTCCTGCCGAGACTGGATAAAACGCTGCTGGGTGCTCTGGTACAGCTCTTGTCCTCCACACATGGCTAGTAATAACGCTTCTGCCATGCGATCTGCGTTCAAACACAGCTCTACAGCCTCTCCTATCTGGCCTGTGAGTAATGCCTGGCTAATCAATCCATCCACGCCTGAAAAATGAAAGAATTCGACGAAAATTAGAATTTGATTGCGTGATTAAGACGAAGAATTACTGTTGTCCACTGAAATGTGAAAGGGCTCCAATTTCTCTACAATTTCAGGGGCCTGAGCGATGGTATCGAATGCATCGTTGCCGTTAACAAACCCATCAGGACTACCAAAGGGACTCTAGAAAGTAAAAAAAAAAAAAATCGAAAATGTAAAAGAAACTTAGAAAATTTTTTTTTTTTTTTTTTATTTTTTCTATTTTAGAAAAAGATGCTGGATCAATAAGGAGTTTATACATACTTTTCGGAGGGAAGTTTTGTCGTCGAGATCGGAAACGTTTAGACTATCTAGTGCGGCTTTCTTGGTAAATTGCTTTACTTTATCTGCGATGTCTTGGGCTTGAAATCCCAACAATTCTAGTTGCTTTTGACGGGGATTTTCGGCATACTGTGATTGCAACAGTTCCCAGATTTGACGCTGTTTCTTATCAGTTGCAAGTTGAGCCTTGGAGGTGCAAAATTCTTGTAATTGACTGGGAAGGGCGCTTAAGACTTGTTCCAAGCCCTGAGAACGCTCCAATAGCTCCGTTTCGGTGATGACTTGGCTCACAAACACTTGCCGACTGGGTTGACTGGCATCAACTCCAAACGAAACGAGTTTGCCCCCAAACTAGTCAACAAATATAACCAAAATAAAAAAAAATTCTAAAATTTTTTGTGATTTTTACCCCAAAAGAGCTCCCACACGGTGTTCGCATCCATTTAGGCGGTCGTTTCAATTGCGACATGGAAGATTTGGCCTGTGTTGGGACTGGATGGTGATGCAAGGGCGGTACGTTCCCAAAACTCTCCATTCCGGGAAAAGAATCTGCCAACTAGAAGTAAACACAAATAAATTGAGATGAAAAGCGGCTTAAAGGAAATTGTTAAGTAAATTTACATTGGTTGTGGGCGTAGTCGTTGAGGGTACGTGCTGTTCACTACCGCCCATTACGGAATACATTGCCACGTGACCATCAAAACTAGATGTAGAGATGATTGAGGGGTTGCGAGGACACCAAGATACGTCAAAACTCCATTGGTTACTAGTAGCCAATTCGCACAAGACTTCGCCACCCTATCGATACATTCCGTTACTAGTATTCGATTAAAAAACAACTTGATTCGATTGATTTGATGCTAAATTCATTAGAAAAGAATAAGAAAGACACGTGAAACTTACTGGTACGTCGCTATTGGGGTTCCATACAAGGATTCTGTTATCTTTGCCGCAAGAAAGCAACAAATCGGGGTCTTGAGGGCACCAAGCAATCGACAACACTCCCCTAAGACGAAAATTAATTAAAATCCATTAAAATTCACTGAAAAAAACAAAAAATTTAGGGATTTTTAAAGTACTTTTGGTGGCTTTCCATGGTTTTCAAAGGAGATGTGGCAAACCGCAAGTCCCATAATTCTATAACGGGAGCGAGATCATCTTCAGAGGCAATACAGAGTTGCGTGGCAATATCCGGGTGCCATGCCATGACTTTAATTTTCATCTAGAACATAAAATGGTTGATAAAATGTAATAAAAATGGACAAAAATTAAACGAAAATATATTTTCAAGAAATTATTTACCCTGGAAGTGCTATCGCTGACTTTAATAATTGGCTCGTTTTTCCTTAAATCCCATACAACGCAACGTGAAGCAAAAGTTGAACCCAAGATGTGTTGAACTACAACCAGAGAATTTTTTAATATTTAGACAATAATTAGAAGGTTTTGTATAGATAACCTTGTCTGTTCCAAGCTACAGAGGTTACATCATCAGGAGGCTGGGAAGCAGCGCCTGGTGACATGGCAGCAGAGGGGTTGTTTAGATCCCAGATGAAGATTTCGGACTCGGACGCTCCAGATGCGAGGAGGTTTAACTGGAAGGGGTTAAAGTCCAAGGACCGAACAGCGCCGGTATGTTTGCTGCTTTCGGCGACAAGGGCGGGTTCATTCAGGATGATTTTGGATGGATCAAACATCTGAATGTGGCCCATATCCAAGCCTCCTACCAAAACTCCACTGGGTTTATCTCCAGAAGAAAGCCCATGAGCACCCCAAACCAATTTATGGAACCTACGAAAGAAATAGGACAGGTTATATATACACATTATTGTGCTGGAAAGGGGGATTTTTACCTATCCTTGCTTGGTAGGCTGGCTTTTAAGGGCATCTCAAGACTGGTGTCACCAAGGTTGAGAGAGTATATATCCAAGGAGGCTGATGTACTGAAAGTAGCATCTAATTGTTGGGCTGCGGTCCCGGCAGCTAAGTAAATTGGATGGTGTTCGGCCGGAGACCAGGCCACGTTGGCCGTTCTTAGGATTTCTTTCACCTTCATTCTACAATACGTATTGAAAACTATTAGTTCTTTAGCTAAAAGTGTATGTTTAAATAGCAGCGAGAATTAATAGAATTAGACGTACTTTGCGTTGGGAGGAACGAGTTAAGACCAATAGCGAATAGGAGCAAATTCCTTGGGGGAAAACGGTAAACTCCAAACAATAAAATTTTTAACAACACAAGCTGTGATTGGATAGTTGCGATAGCCAAAATCACGCTAAATAAATACTCTAAATATATTCCGAATTATTCCCCGGGTTCTCCCACACACAGCAAACCCCTGATCACGCAAATTTCTGACGTGGCGTAATCGATCTATAGTTCCCACAATACCGATACCGAACTCCTTAAATTGCTCTAAAATAAGAACTAAAGCTGGCACCAGATGGCAATTGGTGGAATAATTTGAACAAAATTTCCGTTGCGCGAAGCAAACCTTTCAAAAGATTTAATACTAAAACTAAAAATGAAGTCATGAACAATCATGAGAAAATTATTTGTACGATTTCAGAATTTGATTTCGGTTCAAATGATTTAAATTTTGTATTAAATTGTCAGACCAATCATCACTGTACAATCTTCGCAGTAATGCCATCCAATATATACAAATCTCGTCTCTAACTGTCGTTCCAAAAGACATTCCTTGAATATTCGATTTCCAGTTCCAAGCGTTCCTCTTGCACAAACTTCGTAACTAGAGCGAAAGCATCAGAACTGCGTGAATATTCCTGACTAATGAACGTCAGAGTTTTCATGGGATTCTTAAGTTTTAAAAAAGCCATTAAAGTTTTCAATGTTACACTTGGGGATGCAATCATTTTCAAACTTTCCAAGTTAGGGAAATGGTTCATCCTTAAAATGTTCCGAAAGAAAATATCTGAAAGGTCCCGGAAATTTCTCAATGAAACGTGGATAAGTGTTGGAGAAGACCACAAGTATTTGAGGTGATTAATCGGTAAGCCTGCACGGACAAATACTTTTATGTGCAAGTTGTGCAACGGTAAAGGTCGTATCGTTGTAGGCCTAGGTAATCTGTTGGGCCAAGTCGTAGTGTAGGTGTTATCGCCCACGACAGAAAATGTTGCAAGATGTTGACACAAACTTGCAATAACTTCGAGATTTACGTGGTTTATCCCCCCAATTTGCAGTGATTCCAAAAGTTCGTGAGCTTGCAAAATGGGTATTATTCCATTCAAAAATGTTGCTTTCCTTTGGGAAGACTTAAGTGCAAGTTCAAATTCACGAAGATGTTTTAAGTGAATCAAGGCCAGTAAATCTTCATCACTGATAGAGGCGCAATACTGCAGACATATTCTGACCACGGACGGACAAGCGCGGATAGCTAGGGGTAGGCTCAACGGACTGTATTCGGCACTATGATAGCGATCGTGATGCAAACTTAGTAACTTGTACTGCAATGGATTTTGACCCGACTGAGAGGCGATTCTACATCAATATTAAGCAATTTTTGTAGAAAATTCTTCTTTACACAATATTTCGTTATACCTATGACTGTTGGCGATGGCCACAACAGAAAGCGAACTTTCCAGAATCCGTAGTTGCGGTAAGTTTTCCAAAGCCGTTAAAATTCCGGCTTGTGAAACAGGGGTTCCTCTGAGCAATAGCTTTTGCAACTGTAGACATCTTCCAACACGTAACTCGGAATTTACCGGGCAAATACCATCCAGGCAGAGCGCTTCAATACCTGCATCACTGACAGGACAAAAGCTTACGTCAAGCTCCTTTAAGTCCGGGCAATTAGCACCTACGACGAATAAAGTTTTATCTGAACAACTACTGCGTGACATGCATAAATTCCGAAGCTTCGCAAAACAAGACAGCCTCACAAAGTTTGTTGAGGCAAAAGATTCGCACAAGTAAGAATTGAGCTTCAACGACTTCAGAGTAATCTACACATAAACAATGAAAATGTACACATGAAAAAGGAACAAGTAAAGAGGTATACCGGACAGCGTTTTGACGCCAGTTTGAGACAGAATGTGACCGAGTTATATGATGCCATCCCTGTTAAATCCAAATGCTCCAAATGGGGAACAATTAATAAACTGAGATATTCCTTCATGTGGAGGCCATTTTCCCGGAGCATAACCAGTAATTCGCATACAAGGTCGGAAGCTATGAGAGGAAATCGTAAAAACGAACATGTTTATATTTGTTTATGTAATAATATGAATATACAGGCTTACGTAGATCTTTAAATGGGCTAGGACCATCATTGCCATGTTCGCTGCAAAATGAGCCGATGTTTCTTATTACACTTTCTTTGCAAATAGTTTTTAAGGACCTCAAAGGTAGACGCTGTGGCATATTGCTTCACCTTCTCCACTTTGTAAGGTATACAGAGCCCAAGTTTTCTCCTTTGCTTTTCCAGGGTCATGAACTTTTACCTTCGGTTGACCTTGTATTCCCTTCAAGATGCCTCAAGCTCGCCCAGGTCAAGCTTTTAGCTCGCTGACCTTTACCTTCATTCGTGCCAAAATGAGGCGTATTTATTTCTCCTGTCTATTTCTATCCTACCTATTAGTACAGCTTTATAAGGACAAATTTGTCCTTAATTAGAGCTAACGCGCACTATCGAAAATCTTTTTGTTTTACGTATCCATAAGAAATGCTGGGTTCTAGTCAAAATGAAATAATTGCCAACTTCTTACCATCCGTTCGACACCATATTTTCATAATTATTTTTGCATGGTACATACTATACAAGACGACAGATGTGACCGTCGAATAAGCTGGGCAAGTCGTAGCTGAGAGGTAGAATGTAGAATGGTGTGAATATGTAGACTTAACAGATGTCTGAAGTTGAAATAGTAGGAGCGGGCTGATTTGAATGTGAGATATTATGCAGTCGATAAACTTGGCGTAGTTTGCTCTTTGCCCGAGGAATTAAATGTCAGAAAGAAGTCTCAAATGAGAACAATGGAGGATGAGAAATGAGAAATGAAAATCTTAAATTAAGTCTTGCAGTCTTGACTACTAAAACAACTTGTGAATCCGTTATCTTGAACTTGTACAGACACGTTTTGGTGTTCAAACGGGTTCAAACTGGTTTAAACCAGTTCAGACCGGTTAAAACGAGTTCGAACCAGTTCAGACCGGTTAAAACCAGTTCGAACCAGTTCAGACCGGTTAAAACCAGTTCGAACCATTTCAAACCAGTTCAAACCTGTTCAGACCGGTTCAAACCAGTTCAAACTAGTTTAAACCAGTTCAGACCAGTTCAAACTAGTTCAAATCAGTTCAAACCTGTTCAACCCAGTTAAAACTAGTTCAAACCAGCTCAGACCAGTTCAAATCAGTTAAAACCAGTTCAGACCGGTTCAAACCAGTTCAAACTAGTTCAAACCGGTTCAAAACAGTTCGGACCGGTTCAAATCAGTTAAAACCTATTCAGACCGGTTCAAACCAGTTCAAACCTGTTCAGACCGGTTCAAACTAGTTCAAACCTGTTCAGACCGGTTCAAACCAGTTTAGACCGGTTCAAACCAGTTTAGACCGGTTCAAACCAGTTAAAACTAGTTTAAATCAGTTCAAACCAGTTAAAACTAGTTTAAACCAGTTCAGACCGGTTTAAACCAGTTCAAACTAGTTCAAACCAGTTCAGACCGGTTCAAACCAATTCAGACCGGTTCAAACTAGTTCAAACCGGTTCAAACCAGTTTAGACCGGTTCAAACCAGTTAAAACTAGTTTAAATCAGTTCAAACCAGTTAAAACTAGTTTAAACCAGTTCAGACCGGTTCAAACCAGTTCAAACTAGTTTAAACCAGTTCAGACCGGTTCAAACCAGTTCAAACTAGTTCAAACCAGTTCAGACCGGTTCAAACCAGTTCAAACTAGTTCAAACCAGTTCAGACCGGTTCAAATCAGTTAAAACCTATTCAGACCGGTTCAAACCAGTTCAAACCTGTTCAGACCGGTTTAAACCAGTTTAGACCGGTTCAAACCTGTTCAGACCGGTTTAAACCAGTTTAGACCGGTTCAAACCAGTTAAAACTAGTTTAAGCTAGTTCAAATCAGTTCAAACCGGTTTAAACCAGTTCAGACCGGTTCAAACCAGTTCAAACCAATTCAGACCGGTTCAAACTAGTTCAAACCGGTTCAAACTAGTTCAAACCGGTTCAGACCGGTTCACACCAGTTCAAATCAGTTCAAACCGTACAAACACCAAAACGTGTCTGGACAAGTTCAAGAGAACGGATTCACAAGTTTTTTTGCCCGCTGAATGGATGTTGGTGCTGAAGCATCCATATATATAAACGCCAGTGCTTGCCAGTCAGCAGTCAGTGCTCTCTCTCTAGCGATGGTGCTTAAGTTAGTATAGCGAGATGTTATAAAGCTATAGTAGTCAAATTTTATAACATAGTTAGTTAAACATTACCAATCGGATTAAGTGTTATCTTCGAATCAATTCAAATGCGCAGCTCCGTGGCAGCTTCGACTGAAGACCGCGAAAACGCCACCGGGCAGGGGTAGAAATTTCGTCTGTGGACATTTCTGCCTGAGTAAATTCTTTTCGATTAAATTTAAATATGGAATAGATAGAAGGAGGGAATTTCACGGACGTTGGAGGTGAGTGTCTTGTGTGATAGTGTGTTGTGGTATGCAACCCTTGCAGCGGATCGCTAGCCATCTCCCCGAACCCGCTTTTATGCGAGTTGCAGCGGTTTCGAGAAGGGTTATGATAGCCCTTCCAAGGGATTCAAGTGTGGGCTCATAATTCCAAAACAATGCAAATGAGAAGCAAAAGTTTTATGTTTTAGTATTATAAAGTTTTATATTGTTAAAACTGTAAACACTGTGGTGCAGAGTGTATTACATCCTGGATGCTAGATGGCGTTAACATGCACGTTAACGTTGCATGGCGTTAACAATGCACGTTTTACTACTGTTTAAATGCTATATTCAACTGTAGTTGTCCGACTCTTTTCACTCTACCACTTCGCTTTCTGGCTCAACTCTCCCGCTCTCACTTACACTTGATCCCTGTCACGCCCTCACTTCTGACGTCCGTTCTCTACCTTTCCCGCGCGGCGACCCTTTCTCTACTCCTTCCCCTCTCCACTCTACGACTCCCGTCTCGCAACTCCCACTCTACGCTCGCCCGGAGGTTGGCAAGCGGTTCGCCTCGCGAACCGCTACAATATAGATGGCGCTACCTACATTATAAGGGATGTAACACCCTCAGGAAAGCAAATGTACCAATAGCCACGCTTAGATAAATGGCTGTAAAACGATTAGCACTATTTTGTTTACATTGATAATTTACCACATTGTGCGTGACTCTTCGCCCGTCTTCTTGTAAGTTCTTGTAACCTCTAAGACGTCCACACAAGTTTAGTATTCTGTCCGTTTTACCATGGCACATACCGAAAAGAAAGGTGATGTAGGGCTTTGCAAAGAAGAGTTTGTAGCTAAGCATTTAAAACTGTTGGAACTTGAACGAGCTTATGAAATTTCGGAAACGAGATCATGGCTCGAAGTGGCTTCGCCCAAAGCATTACAAGATGCTGGAGTTTGTTTGACTTCTGTGAAACTAACCAAGATCAGCTCAGGTCTCTTCGGTCGCGCAATTCTTAAATTCTCTAGCTCGAAAGCCCACACGAAAATCCTGCCTGATCACAATTTCACGGCCGGAGACATTGTAGGAGTGTTTCTGAGTTCCAATGCCACAAGCCACGAAAAAGACCAAGTGTGTTCTGGCCTAGTTCATAAACTATCCAGCGAAAACATCGTCATTGCCATCGATACTAGTCCGGAAGACTTGGAAATCGACGAAGAGCAAACTTATCGCCTGGTGAAGCTCAGCAATGACATAACTTACAAACGATTGAAAAGGTATTTTCTAATATAATTATGAATTTTCTATGATTAACAGTTCTATTTTTGTATCAGTGGCTTGGAGCAACTCAAGTCATACTGTTCTGGACCATCAACCGCAATCATCAATGCATTGTTCGATGAGGGAAAGCTCCAAGAGCCATTAGTTTCACTGCCACCTGCCTCCTTGAATTCTTCCTCATCCCTTAAGCTCTTTAATGGTACAGAAAATGTCCCAAAGTCAGTTTAAATTAATTTTTAACAAAAATTATTGTAGAAAATCTCGACGAATCTCAAAAAGATGCTGTGCAGTTTGCATTGTCGAGAAATGATTTGGCTTGTATTCATGGTCCTCCCGGAACGGGCAAAACCACCACTGTCATTGAGATTATTCTTCATCACATTGCGTCAGGAAATAAGGTATAGAAATGTTGTATTTTATTCAAATTTCCCATTTAATTTACCCTGATTTCTAATAGAAAGCTACGTTTTAGACAAATGAATCAAGTAGAAAATACAATAAATAGAATACGGAATTAAATAACGTCTAACTAAGACCTGAAATCTAAATAAAATTATAACAAATGAGTAATAAAATAATAAAATAAATAATAATAATGTCACGTCTAAACCTGACAGGGCATCAAATCTGTCAAGGAATTAGAAGTAATGTTCGGAAAAGGTGGATTTATAGAACTGTATTCGGGTAAATACAGGGGTAAAGTTAAGGGGGACTAATTGTACAGACAACATGAGACTATATAGGACACACTACTAAAGACTCTCTGAGTCTCTAACTAAGACTGTCTAGACTGCCCGTCCAAGACTCCTTTTGCCAAAAAGCTTTCTCTACACAATTCGCAAAGCTGGTCATGCAATCCCACGTAGCTCCGGTGCTCTATCCGACAGCATGTGCGTCAGCAGGATTGCAATTCAGCACATGCGGTCAGGGATCAACTTAGCTCTGTGCTAAGTTGGCTGCAAAGATTAGCCAAGCGTGGGAAAAGCAAGCAATGCGAATATAATATAATAATATAATAATAATATAATATAAAATCTGAAATTTATATTTTTCGAATATTTATTTCTAGGTACTAGCCTGTGCACCTTCCAATGTAGCCGTGGATAATTTGTTGCAACGACTTAGCCAGCAGCCTAAACTCCGGTTGGTGCGTCTGGGTCACCCTTGTCGCATGCAATCGAGTTTGAACGTCCACAGCTTGGATTCGCAAGTGCATCGCTCGGAGCAGATGGAGATTGTCAAAGACGTCAAGACGGACTTGGACAATCACGTGAAGATGCTACGCCGGGGCAAGAGGAAAGGCGAAACTCCGTACCACTTACGTGACGAGATCCGCAAATTACGGAAAGAGATGTATGAACGCGAATCCCGAGCAATGAAAGACGTCTTACTGGCGGCTGACGTCATTCTCTGCACCTTAACCACAGCTACTCGCGAAGGACCCCTCAAACACCTGCCTGATAACCATTTCCAAGTCACTGTCATCGACGAATGCTCGCAGGTAAAGATAAAAAATTTAGAAAAATGGAAGATTCTGAAAAATAATAATAAATAATTGAACAAACCCTTAGAAATGATTCAATGATTTAATAATCGTTTAATTAGGCAACGGAAGCTGCGTGTTGGCTAGCTTTGCTGAAAGCCCCTCGGGTTCTCTTAGCAGGCGATCCGTTACAACTTCCTCCCACCGTTTTAAGCCCGGAAGCCGAAAAACAAGGCTTATCAATGTCCCTAATGGAACGCGCAATTGCCTTGCATGGATCTGCCATAACTCAGCTACTGTGCGTGCAATACCGAATGCACGAAGCTATTATGGACTGGGCGTCCAACGCATCATATAAAGGGCAACTAAAGGCCCATGAATCCGTCAAAGGACATCTTCTCAAAGATCTCTCGTATGTGGAAGACAACGAGGAAACATGTAAGTCTATAATTTCTTTTTAATTTTGCATCTTAATTACGCTCCCTCTTTAAATTCTACTCGCACTGCCATTCGCAGCACTGTTTCCAGACACGCCGTTGCGGGCCATTAGGACAGTATGGTTTGTTGGGGGTCTTTTTTTAAACATACTGTACAGGATTCGTGGAGAATAGAAAGAAGAGAAGGTTTTAGGTAGGTTTAAGACATTTGGGCGGAAATGTTCGCTTTAAAAGGTGTATTCGAATTGGATGGCAAATTAGAGTGATCTACTCTACAATTCGGCAGTATGTGTGCGAAAAAGTGGTACATTTTGCACTTGATATAGGCACCTTTCGTGTGGCAGTAGCTCCTTCCAAATACTGTTTTACTGTTTCACAAAGTACGCAATGACCGTAGTAACCATAAAAGGCATAAAAAAGTTTACACTAAGGCTACCAGCGCCATTTTTACCAGCCCATTGACAAGAGTTCATGTAAGGTCCCACACAACTAGCTTGGCCCATAGCGTGAGCTACGTAACTTTGTTCATGCACTCCGTGGAACAGATGAGCCATAGGACCTTGAATATACATAGAAAAGAGAGTTAAACAAATTAAAGAAAAATAGCTAATCAGTACTTAGCAAGTAAGCAAACGTACCAGTAGCGTATACTGCCACGTCTTCTCCACCATGCGCGGAATCTACACCGGGATGTGTTGAGAGTTGCCGGAATTCTTTGCTTTGCACATTGAGTTCGGTGGCGTTTACAAACGGCATGAAAGGGTTTTTAGTATTGTTGTTGACATGTTCGTTAAATCCAGGTCCCGTGGCATACATCAGTGTTGTATAATATTGATTCAAATCGTCTTTGTCCCCAATTCCTGCGAGAAACGGATACGTGTAAATTTAGTTAGTTTTTTTTTAATCTTTTGGAAAAGGAAAGGTAATTCTCGTAGTACCGAAAATGGGGTTTCCTCGTTTCGGGTAGCCGTTGATGGTGAATCCGTGCGAGTGATCGGCAGTGATAATGACGAGCGTGTTTTGCAAATCGATTAGTTTCAGAGTTTCTTCAATAGCTGTATCCATAGCTACTGCTTCTTCTAAAGCTCGTTGGGCCCAGTTCTCGTGATGAGCATGGTCAATACGTCCGCCTTCGACCTAATTAAGATGAACTTTGGAGTAAAAATGCTCAAAAAAGAAGGCTAGACTTGTTTACTAGAAGGAAAAATCCGTTGTCGCTCTTTTTAAGGAAGTTGACCGCGGTTTTGGTCATATCCACAATGCCAGGTGGTCCTTTAGCGTCGTTAGATCGGTCAATTTCATAGGGAATATGACTGGCAGAGAAAAGTCCTGTGGGAAATTGATTTATGAATGCAAGAAAATTGTAAAGCAATTAAGATGCGGAATCAATAGTGTAAATATAGTTTTGTAGGAAGCAATAAACGGTTAGACATTTCGAGTTAGTTTACCGAGTACGTAGTCGGTGTTCTTGGAGTCGAGGTTGAGTAAGTCTTGCGTGTTTTCGAGAAATTTGTGGGAGGCTTTTTTGGAGATTTTGTCGTCTTTCCACTTTTGAATGAGATCCAAACCGTCTGTTCGTCGACAGCCAGAAATGTTGTAATTGGGGTCAAATTGTTGTCTTCCTCCGCCGAGCACAATCTAAAAGCATTGCGTGAACTTTTGGAAGAGTTTTTTGAAGAGTTGAGGACTGGCTTACCCTAATGTTTTTACCCGGTAAATCTTCGATCAGCTGCCGTGCAATGTCTTTGCACAATCCTTTAGATTTTTCGGATTGGGGAATTTTAGAATCACATTCCCACTCTCTATGCGGTGTGTGAGCATATAAACCTGCTGGAGTAGCATGTGTAACACGTGTAGTGGTTACAAATCCTATAGGGAAATAAAAATAAAATCAAACGCGAGGTATAACGTGAGACGCTTGCTGGCAAATAATTAAGAATTATAATATTTTAAGTGCAGACAGTAGGAACAGTCACGTTTGGCCGAAGTCGTTTCAACATATAGCCTTGCACAGGAATTGTCTAGAATGGAAATGAATTCGCACAATGGAAATGAATTTGCACTACGTAACCCAATCCCTGGAAACACTTATACTGTTGCATGGAATTAACGCCGCAATCAAAAAGTGATAATCTTAAGCAGTTAAGTTTGGGAATATTTCTCAGCGTTTAGTGTCCGCTTTTCGTAGTTATATACTCTTGTCTTTAAGTAATACTACTTATTGCAAGTAGTAAATCATAAATTCCGTAATGGCGGAAGCCCCGCCCACAAGAAAACGAGCTATCGAAGCCAACTCCCACTTTAATAGGCGCACGTTATAACTTCAGTCGCTCTTTGTAGCATAACTAGGGCATTCTACTCGGTATAAGTTTTGCATATCAGAACTACTAGTTGGATGTATAGAATAGTTCCGTACGGTGGACTAAATTCAAACATCAAAACAAGAATGACAAGAATTACCGGTGTGTTTGCCTGAATCTTGGGCCCATTTTAGGATAGAATCCACCCAGGGTGTAGTGCCTGCGTCCTTATCGCAAAAGCCAGCCGGGATGGTCGCATCAACCCCGATAGTTTCATAATTGGCTTTCACTCCGCACAGGTATGCGGTAGCCGTACCTGCCGAATCAGGTACTTGCCGGTCAACATTGTAAGTCTAAACAACCCCCAAATGTCCTTAAAAATTCCCCGCTTGTGCCTTCAGTTAAAAAAAATTTCAATTACCTTCACGAGACCCACATGCGGAAATTTCTCGAAGGAAAGATACCCTTCCTCGCCGGGTTTTCCCGCTTTCTGCCCTTTATGAATGCGGGCCGCGGTGACTGTAGATATCCCCATGCCATCGCCCAAAAAGAATATGATATTCTTTGCTTGGTTCAGGTTCTGCTTCAGGTTCAAGCTGTTGATTAGATCTTGCTTGGCTTGGCCGTACCAGAAGTTCTTGTCTGAGCATAATTAGCAACGTAAGAAGGTTAAACTCATTAAAGCTAAGTTAGTAATAGGATATACCTTCCACTGTAGACTTAACGGTAGGCCCGGCCGCGGCCAAGTTTCCTAAAGTAAGCGCACATATGCACCAGATCAGTGTGCCGGCCATCTGAAGGAGACAAACATGACAAGTGATTGAGGCCATGTGGTACAACCATTCCATATGAAAGTACTTCAAAACACTCTTTGTATGCAAGCTCTTTAGTCATAGAGAGCTCTTCAGCGTCCCTTCTTTACCACGTTGACGTGTTTGCTTTCTAAAGTTTTGAGGGTAACAGGACATGGTGCAGGAAGGTTTAGGTTTGGCTCTCAGTTACAGGAATATACAAAACACAGTAAGAATCGGTACTCGGGAGTGAACCGTGGCGCCAACTTACGTACCCAAGAGGGCTTTTTCATCACAGGTGATGAAAGTTTGTGTTATGGAAGTTTGGGAACACAGGAAGTGGGTCACGTCACGCGAATCCTCCCAAACCAATAAACTATCTCATCCTGTGCTTTGCATGTGGAAGCGTCTTTACTTTTCCTTTATGTTATAGTTGTCTTCATATCTCTTTGTTTACGTCTCCAAATTTCACCCAATTCTTATTTTCACCCAAGTTTTAGGCGTAAAACATTGAAATGTCGCTGCTCTTGAAATTTTACCACGCAAATTTGCTTCTAAGTTTGATCGGAATTTGTAAAATATCTAATTCATAGTTTGTACTCGAATATATTACATAGTACAGTTACTCTATTATGATTAAGTCATTTCCAAACTTGCAAAATTCAAGTGTTTAAAATGTTAATAATTACATTCAAATGGTTTAAATTTAAACCTCTTAAATGGGGGACCCCATCAAGTCACAGTATATAGGTTTCAAATCTATATGTTGTGCGTTGAATTAAATGTTTCATAAACTAGAGGTTATGTATCCCAATTAGCTCCTTTTTACACTGTATTTTTCAGCAGAGGTTAAGTAGCAAGTTCAAGGTGAGGGATTGTAAACTTTTGATAACCAGTTCGCCTGGGGGATTCTAAAGCGGCTTCGCTCTTATGTAGATTAGGCGGAATTGTTGTTAAGAGGATGTAAATCATTAAGACTTACCGTCGAAAACTAAGCGGACTGATAATAACGACCGGTTTATCGTATTTAACTGCAACGAAATCTCGAAATCTACACTTTGGTGTAAGATCCTGTTTTTCACGTCTTGCCGGGATTGAGTCCCAGCTTCAACTGGAAGGGCTATAGAGCGAATTGGTTCTTTACATGAAGTTGCTGCTTCTCGTCTTTTCATTATAACCCTCCAATTATGTTCAGTTTCTCAGCGTGTTTGAATAGGCGGCCCTCCATCGAATGCATGTCAGTATAAGAAAGGTGAAGGTTATATCAATTAAAGTGTACTTGCTGAATATTGCAGTGATTTCTGTAGACTAATTGTGATGTTTTGTAATATTTTCCCCCCCTTTTTATTCGGTTTGTTGGGCTTGTCAATAGGTTTGCCGTTGCTGTTAGTGGACACAGCTGGGTGTGGTTTAGATGAAGACGATTCGGGCGATTCCAAGTCTTGCTCCAATACCGGCGAAGCAGCAATTATAGCCGCACATGTACGATGTTTGTTGTCGACAGGAGTGCGACAGCAGGATATTGCTGTAATAACGCCCTACAATCTACAAGTAAAGCGTCAACCTTTCACGGGGGATAAATATTGACGTTAGCAACCCGGCAGATTCATTGATTCATGCATGTTAGGTGGAATTGGTGAAAATCATGCTAGCCGACTATGCGGCCCAAGTAGAGGTACGATCCGTCGATGGGTTCCAAGGCAGGGAGAAGGAAGTAGTTTTGCTCAGTCTAGTGCGGTCAAACTCGAAACGAACGATTGGATTTGTGGCTGATGCCCGGCGTTTGAATGTGGCCGTTACCCGAGCTCGACGACAACTGTTCCTTGTTGCCAATTCCGAGATGTTTCGCCAGCATCCGTTCATCCAAGGCTTACTAGATTATATGCACGACAAAGGCGAAATTCGGACTGCGCATTCGTATAAAGAAGGTTGTTAAGTATTTTTTATAATTAATTCCTCCATTTCTAGGTTCCCTTGTGTTTATAGTAATAATTGTTATTGTATTTATTTTACGTAATTCACCATCTAGAGTTGGATTTAACGTCGATGAAAGCCTGTTCGGTGCGCCCGAAGTTTCGGATCCCGAAAGAGGCCGTTAAGAAGCAGAAGACGAAACCTTCCAAGAAAAAAGAAGAAAATTTCGATAATGTCCTTAAAATCCCTGTTAAAGAGGCTGGATATCAGTTTCAAGCCAGAGACGAAGAACTCAGGAAACAGTTTCAAGCTTTCGTTAAAAGCCCGAGCCAGAAACTGGTGTTTCCTCCGACTTTGACGTCGTACGAAAGGCATTTGGTCCATGAGTGGGCCGAAGCTTGCGACTTACAGCACGAGAGCGTTGGCGAAGCTCCCGAGAGGTTTATCCAGCTAACGAAAAACAGTAAAGTCAAACCGAAGTTGTTTCCGAAGAAAAACGGAGGTGCAGACTTGTGCCAACTTGAAATTGACTCGGGAAATGAAGAAGGAGAAGACGATGAACTGCAATTACTTGCTATAACGAAACAAATCACCAAAGTGGATGTGTTGGATCCAGCGGAAGATTACGTTCCTGATTATCCTACTAAAACTTGCCCAGTTTGCTCCAAAATGATCCCTGAGCAGAACTTGGATTTGCACGTTTTAAGGTGCAAACCTATAGTTCATCCTGAAGTTAAGAAACCCGCACCTAAGTCAAAGAAATCGGCCAAGGTGACGAGTAAGAAGTTAGGAGAGGAGGAAGAGGATTTTGATGCATTGTTAGGAGAGTTTAAAACGCAAGATAATATATGCAATTTCCTGCCTTGCAGAGAAAGACTTTCAGTGTTGGGCCAAATGTGCAGTTGTTGTAGAAAGCGGTACTGTCTGGCTCACCACATACCGGAAATTCATGGTTGTGGCGCCAAGGCGAGGCAAGCAGCTCGGCTCACTATAATAAAGGACGGAGTGCTCTATCGAGGCTCTGGAGTGCCGTCTAAAAAGCCAGATCCGGTAAAAAGAGCCCATATGCAGCGGAAATTGGATAAGAAGCTGACCGATCTGGAAGAGAAAAGAGCTGGCAAAGGAAAGAAGAAAGAAGAAGAGTAATCTTCCTCAGCAGCCATCGTCTACCACATCCCGTGTGATAAACTCTGTTACATTAAACCTTAAAATGTTTATTTTCTTGTCGGCATTGGCTTTAAATAAGAGCCTACTAATATGATATTCCTGGTTCGGATCTATAAAGTGAGTGCAATGAATAAAGTACTGTATCGTTAACAGCTGACATTTCTTCTTTTGCGAACAATTAATTTACATATTCACAATAATCAATTTATTTTGTTTATTGTCTTTTGTTATTAAAAATCAATTTATTATGTTTTTTACATTTCAGTTGTCGCAAAATTCAGATATTCAAATTAACGATAGCATTCCTGAAACTTTAACGAAGTATTTGATTGTTGGCGCCACATTTGTTTTAGTTCCCAATAAAACCGTTAGATTCCACTCGCTTCTTACGACACAAAAACCACGTGGATTCTCAAAGTTAGAACTTTAATCACGAAAATAGCCAGTTCTACAACATAAGTAAGTGTTTAGAATACCCCAATATTATGCTAACTCTTTTGTATATAGGTAACAATGATTAAGAAAGACAAGAAGAAGCCTAAACCTAAAGCAATGCCACAACTTGAGCAAGACGATGGCCAGTTTACGAAAGCAGAAAAGACCATTCTTACACATTTTGACAACAAGAAACTACAATCCAAGGAAGGCAAGCCCAGAATATCGAAACCAGACGATGGATTTTTGAAAAAGAAGAAGCCTAAACGCAACGCAGAAGCTCTGGAAGAGGACAATTTGCCCGGTTTTGACGCCCCATCCTCGAAGAAGGCAAAATTCGGCGAGAATGCAAAAGAAGGAGGCAAGGGCAAGTTCAAGAACTTTGACCAAAGACCCGAAGCTGTACAAAGACTCGAGAAACCTAACTGGAAAGAAATGAAGAAGCAAAACCAAGAGCTAAAGATTAGAAGGAAGCAGAAAGATCAGTCTGGTCGTTATGAACTCTCTGTCAAAGGCAAAAAGATCTGGGAACTCTTGCGCCGCGAAGACACGCCCCTTGAAAAGCAGCGTGAACTCAGCATGAAGCTCTATGGCCTGATTAAAGGACACATCAAAGACCTATGCTTTGCCCACGATACCGTTCGCGTGGTCGAATGCTTGGTCGCATCTGGAACGAATGATATTCGCCAGGCAGTTTTTGAAGAACTGAAAGATTCCATGATGGCAATCGCCAAGTCCAAGTATTCCCACTTCTTGGTCCTCAAATTCTTGCGCTACGGTAACAAAGACCAACGCAATTTGATTATGAAGTCCTTCAGTGGCCGAGTTGTAGAACTTATGAAGCATAAAGTAAACTAATTCTAGCGTCTTTATCGATTACTAATGGTTTTCTGTTCTACTAGATCGCATCGACAGTGTTGGAGACAGCATATAACGATTGGGCGAATGCGTCACAACGAGCGCTGTTGTGCCAGGAGTTCTACGGCCCCGAATTCCGGCATTTTAAAGACGAAGGCATCACTACTCTTGATGATGCCATTGCCAAGTATCCCTACAAGAAGGAAACTTTCTTGAAGAACATGTCAGCAGCAGTGCAACCCGTCATTGATAAGTAATACTTCACTTTATCGATTGTCGTAACAGATTTTAATTGTTTTTATTTCCACAGAGGCGTTTATAACCACAGCCTTTTACATCGTTTGCTGCTCGAGTACTTGACTCATTGCTCCGAAGCGGATCGTGCGGATTTGATCCAGGCGTTAAGAGAAGCAATCGTACACATGCTGCACACGAAAGACGGTGCGAAAGTAGCGATGATTTGCTTATGGCACGGAACCCCCAAAGTATAGAGAATTTAACCTTCTAACCTTCGTAGAAAAGTAATTAGAATGTATTACCAGGACAGGAAAGCCATCGTGAAGAGCTTCAAGACCCATGTGGCTAAAATCTGCCAAGAAGAGCACGGACACATGGTGCTTTTGGCGCTTTTCGATGTTATAGACGACACGAAGCTCATTGAGAAAGTAATTCCTAATTTCCTTGACAAAGTTTGAACCGATTTTGAGAATAATCATGATTTCTTCTTAAAGACTATCATTACGGAATTGGCAATGGATTTGAAGACTGTCTTGCTGCACGAACATGGCCGCAAGGTGCTGTTTTACTTGGTGGCAGGCAGAAATACGACCTACACGCATCCTAGCATTAACAACATCCTCAAGCAAGGAGACGGAAATGCTCACAGGTAAAATTTGTCTTATATTCTAGCGTATGAAAGGTTTTAAAAGGATATAAAAAGAAATAAAGGGACTTTATTCTTAGCAAAAAGGAAAGCGAAGTGAGACAGAAAGAACTGTTGGAGTGTGTGTCGCCGTTTTTATTATCCAATATTGCGGATGATGCCCAGACTTGGTTAACTGATGCCAAAGCGTCAGTTTTGCTAACTGCTGCTATCAAAAACTGTCATGGTAAGCATTTTTTCGATTTATTTCTTAATGTTATTGATTCATTATTAGTCTTAATTATTTAATCTTGATAATTCTGTAGGAAAGGAGTTAATTCTCGCTATGAAAGCGGTAGCGAAGTTCGTGTCGGTCGGGAAAGTCGGCGAAGAAGATTTGATTGTTGAACAGGCAGCTGTCCATATGGCGCTAAAGAAGATCATTCAACACGACAAGAAAATGGCAGAAGACAACAGTGAAGGTACTTTAATTTCTTTGTGTAAATCGACAGTTCATTTTCTGTTTCTTTGCTAGTCCTGTTCAGTAATGTTTTGCTGGAAGTGCTCGATATTGACGTCATTAACGTATGGCTTACCAAAAACCGTGGCGCTTTTCTATTCGTCTGGTAACACATTTTTTTCATGTATTTTTCTTTACGGAATTTTACTAATGGTCTTCTTTAGCATGCTGGAAACCGAAGTTCCAAGTGTGGTCCAAGCCTTGCAGAAACGATTGAAGACATTTGACACCTTTATTGCCCAGCAGAAAAACAAAGGAGCCGAGATTTTGGCATCAAAGTTGTATGCTAAATGAACCCAAATACAAGCATCAGTTCTATTTGTAGTTTCTTAACTGTTTAAGAGAAAAAATGCATTCTTTCAACCTGTTGGCCAGAAATGCCTTCTTAAAAAAATACAAATAAATTAAACACCCGCCTATAAATTGTGTCTCTGCAAGGTGCTGCCTCTATGATCGTGTTGCTATAACTTGCTCAGTGTCTGGTGTGATTGTGGGCGAGTGAAAATAACATCGAAATTCAAGCCCAAAGTTTATCCAAGTAAGTCTTAATTATTACTATAAATTTAGTAAAAATCTTTGCATGAAATCAAGTGCTATACAACAATGAAACCTTTTTATTTGCGATTTTATTATTGAATTAAAGCATGCGTTTTTCAAAGTTTGAATCAGACCCCGAATACCAATAACATAAACAAGCCTTTTTCTGGACACTAATCAGCTCAAATTACCATACTTTCTTATCATTCCCCGCAGCTAATCTTTTACTCGGCTTAAGTTCATAAAGCAGATCTAATATACGAGTTCCTAATTAGTAATCACTAATGATAGAAAATGCAAATAAGGCGACAGGACCAGTTTTTTAACGCTTTTATTGAAAGCTTAGGGAGTATGCCTAACCTTTTCTTGGCAAAAAAACATAAAAAATACAGTATGCTGGTTAGATCACTTTTTCCCTTATAAAGCTTGAGTATGCAAATCAAACGTGACTGGGCTTTGAGTTAGGCCCGAGCCTCCCAAGCCTCAGGCATCATTCTTCTCGAAATCCTCGTGGAGATTCTCAGTTTCACACTGTCGAGGGTTGGGTCCCATTGGTTCAACCCCATATGTAGCCTATGAGCTCATTATGCATGACAAATACCGTAAAGTGCTAAAGCTAAGGTGCCGAAACACTCACAAACACCAACTAAAAAAAAGAAAGGTGAAAAAAGATATGTATCGCCTTTTCAAAGCTTTGTGTGTGTACAAAAGCGATTGTTTGTATGGGCTTCAGTGTTGCATATCCACGCAAATTAGTTAAAAGAAGGGTATAAAGGGTCTGTATGGGTCCTGTCTTTAAAGCTTCCCTTCCAGCATTTTCTCATGTCATTCGAAACCTCTACCAGTTTTGAGCCGACCTTTGGCCCCTGTTGCTTCTTGCTTCGTCATTTTTGCCTCGTTCCAGAGGATATGTGTATATGGTGTATACATGCATATCTGTAGTGTTCTTGTTTGTTTCAGCCTGTCGTCATCCGCGGGGTTTAGGAATTGGAAAAGAGATGCACCAGCAGTTCCAGAGACGTCGGCGTCTGTAGGATGAGCAAGAACTTAGCGATTGGTCGAGTCCCACTCTGAACAGACATCCTACATCCCGAAACTTTTCTTTTGTCGCCCGGGAGTTCTTGGCTGTTCTTCGACTCACTCGCTCGCGAGCGTGGTGGTCTTCCTGTTTAAGACCTGTGACATAGTACAACTGTCGTCATGTCCGTCATACGTGCTTGTGCCTCCCGCAACTAAGATTGACACAACCGGCATTAGGTGCTACACGAAAAGAAGTTCCTCCGGAAAAAGTGTGAAGAATTGAACTCTTGATTGGCGCCAAGTCAAGTTTTTCCCACGCACTTCAGCCAAAATGGCTAAACCAAGGATTAAAAGCCTGCTGTTATTCTCATTTCTGCTCACTATAACGTTGCCAGGTTAGTGCGGTCTCTGGATCAAAGGTTAAAAGTCTTCGGCGGTAAATTCCCTTTCGTTTTAAAACTTTAATTCAGGTTATTCAGAAGCGTGAGAACGCTTTAACGCTTCTCATACACTATACAAGCCCCGGACGTTTCATTAATCGTTATAGATATTCGAGTATGGGAGCCCAACGCTTGAAATAGAGGAGTTTCTAATTATAAAAAAGAAAGGCGAAATAAGTAAGAAATTAAAAAAAGAGGACATGGTTTCCGGAGGTTTTAAGTTTTATCTCACCGCCCCTTTTTCGATAAAAGTTCTTCCAGTGCAGTTACCCAGACTTGTGTGTTGACGTATCGTATTCGTATATCACTTGCTTGTACTGCACGTCTAGAGTCATTAAGGCGTAAGCGAAGTAGCCGAGGAATGAGTTAGTTTGGTCATCATTCCGTTTGTAGTTTTTCGGAGATTGGGATTCCCAGATGTTCCTCTTCGTGCCCTTTTTCTAGGTTTCCTCTACTTTTCCATTTTTGTCCATTTTTACATATTCCTTCATTGGCGTTAACTCCACTTCCTTAGTTCCTCCGTTATTTGGGTCTCCTCCTTTTACACAATCTTATTAGAACCAGATGGCCTTTAAACTCTCTGCTCGCAGCCTTCTGGACCTATTTCCTTTAGCTTTTTGTATATGTTTGCCGGGTTTTCGCCCCAGCGTTCGACGACCTTCCTTCATTCTTCAGCATTCACAGATAGAAACCTTATCCAATCCAACGTTTATCTAATAAATAGAGTTTAAAAGCATCCTTAACGCTGCAAACCCTGTTACGGGTCGTCTGCCATCCCGTTTACTGATGATTTCAACTGATAAGTCCAGTCCAGAATGTGAAGCACGTTTTTGCTTATACTTATCTTAAGAATGTATCTGTAAAAAAACGGGCCTTTACATAGGAATTGTAGACGGATGTTCGACCTAGTTCTAAATTATCGGTTTTTATTTTAACTCTTTGGTAGTTACAAAGTAACAAATATACAAAAATAACAAGTATTGACTTTCAAAAGAAGAGCAGAAAAGGTTGCCGACACAATAGAGACATTCGTTAATGCTGCTGTAATTGTAGGCCTGCTGGGCCAACCCCCGCCTAGCGAAGGCAGAATGCGTTTCCGTTCAAGAAGACCCACCACAGTGCGACCCTATAGTCCAAGTACTGGTGGTAAGCTAAGAATGAACGAAAAAAGAGCGTACCGTAGCCAATTAGCCCCTTTAGGAATAGAAACTACCCTTCAGTTTGCACTGTAGCACCCAAAAAGAAAGCTATCGCTCAACAGTGAAATAAACGAAACATAAAATGTCAGACGACTCAACAGTGAAAATAAACTTCCGTGAATCGAGTCACTGAACAATGAAATAAGCTATACATTTATTGGAATAGAGACAATTTAATAGCGCGTTTCACTGGCTGCACTGGTGCAATATTTTTGGCACTCAGTGTGTAAACATATGAATGATTGACACACTGAATGCCGAAAATGTTGTACCAGTGTAGCCAGTGCAACCAGTAGAATGCGTTGTAAATCGATTGACAACAACGAAATACGAGAAAAATTGATATGAAATAAGCGAATTGGAAGAAAAAGAGTTTATGCATCGGCTTTCTGTGTGGGTGCTAGGGTGCAAACTCACTGACAAACCCCGATCGGTAATGGGAAACGCGAAATGTAATCTAGACCCTAGTTTTTGGCGCCATAGTAACGTGTCTAACGTAAACAGTGAACCGCTGAATCTCCCTAAGAAGCTAGAAATCCCTTGAGGCTATGGAATGCGGAGAGGGTGGAGGGTGAATGTGAAATGTTCGAATTTCCAACTTTCTTTTCCTTCGCTTCTTGCATGAGCACGTGTGCACGTACCATTTTCCACCTTAGAAAGTACATTCCCTTTGCTGTAAACTAGTATTTTCAATAAAAGTCCATTTGCATGCTTATTTCTATTTGCAAGTTATACATTCCTGTTATTTCTTCTCTTTTCGCGGGACAAATGGAGGCACTTTACTGTACTATCAACGCAACCGAGCCAAACTAGCCCGGATTACTTCTGCTCCTACGCTTATTGCACTCGCCACGCCCACTCCCTTCTTCCCTGGTGCTCTTGAGACCCAACCGCCTCTTACTGTCACGCCACGCCCACTAGTTGAACGTCAAGCACCCAACGAAAGGTCGAAATGGGAGAGTTCGGATGGGAATGCTAAAGAAGGTGGAGGGCTAACGTCAACATCTTCGCCAACAAGACAGAAAGACTCCAGCGTCCTAAACTCTTATTTTGCAGAAGTTGAGAGCAGAAGTCAAGAGCGCAGCGCGAATGCGAATACACGCCCCTTTCAATGGACTCGCACCAGCGACTCGATCCCTTCCACTGCGGGTCGGCAGAACGTGAATGTGCGAAAGAGTCAGAGCAAAGTTACTCGAGTCACTAGTATTTCCGCGGGAAGTACTCACGTTGAACGCAGCAATGTTACGTCGTCGAGCAACGTCGTGTACGGCACTTCGCGAGTGTCTTCTTCGAATGGAACATGGGCCACGAATCGCGGAGATCGGGTTCATCCCTTGTCTGATTTAGCTTTACACGAACCAGGTTAGTCGGGGAATTTAAACAAAAAATGCCCATCGGTCATCGCTAGAAGAACTCGCCACACTTTCGGCCTAAATAATAAAACCCTTAAAACAACGTTGGTTATGGAGAAAATGCTTCTAATAGAGGTAGTATGCACATCTGGCTCCTCCCATTTCAGTATCACCCAACTAAAAGCGAGCTAATACGTATAGTACTAGAAACGTACAAGCTGGCAAACTAAAGATCCCCAAACCTCTTACACTTGCTCCTGACGCGAGAACAACGAGGTTTTAACAGAATAACTGAATAATATTGATGCTAAACTTCTAAACTCCAAAACATAACGAAAATGATTGGTGCTCCCCCTTTGTTTATTTGTTTATATCAACGGTTTTGTCTCCAAGCAACAATGAAAACCGTTTGGACAACGGAAAAGGGCAATGGTGGAGGTTTTTGCTATGCTAACTTGGCGGTGAAGAAGGAAAAATTAATATTAGCTCGTCGTTGAACTAAAAAAGGAACGAAGTATATCCTCTTCTAAAGGAGTTTTGTTTGTTTTCTCTGTTGGATAATTGCCATTAAGGGTGTCGGGACTGCTACACACTGCAAATTAGCAGCTAATACCTTGTGACACGAATGGAAGGATTTATGTGTTTGAGTTTGTTTGGGTGACACAGTATTTGGGGGAAAGACATGCATTAATATTATTTTTGGTTCTATTTTCGTATGCAACGCGCTTACAGGCTTAGTTTCTCAACGACCACACCCTTGTGAACAAAGTTCGTGTTATCCTGCCACGGGAAATTTATTAATCGGACGAGAAGAGCGGTTATCGACATCGTCCACGTGCGGACTTACCAAACGAGTATGAAAGTCTCACAAAAAAATATAATTAATGGTTGTGACTGAAAAAGCGGTTTTGGGGTGCTTTGACAGGAGAAATATTGCATCGTGTCACATTTGGAAGATAAGAAGAAATGCTTTCCTTGCGACTCCAGGCCGGAATTCAGGACTAATCCCCTGTTAAGTCATCGCATCGAAAACGTGGTTTATCGCTATGCACCAGAGTAAGCGTCCAACGGAAGTTGTATAAGCCCTAAGATTAGCGAAATTAACGATTTTTTCTGCGTTTTAGTTCCAAGGGCAGAAGGCGTACGTGGTGGCAGTCACAAAATGGAGTGGAAAACGTCACGATCCAATTGGACTTGGAAGCAGAGTTCCATTTTACCCATCTTATTGCGACATTCAAGACTTTCCGGCCCTCAGCGCTGCTAATTGAAAGATCCTATGACTTTGGGCGCACGTGGAAGGTACTGCAAAGGAGAAAGTGAAGATATTAAGCCCCACCCCTTTTCCCCAAAACGAAAACAAACGTTCGAAAATGCAAAGTTTTCCTATTTACACTCTATAATTACCATAAACGTGCTTAACGTAATTGAACCTAGTCATTCTAAGGTACTTTTTAAAGTTTGTTGTCAAGAAACTTATTAGCCACACCCCTTTTTATACCCAAATTAGGAAATGGACAGTTCTAGTCATGTCTTCGGTATCTGTCTTTATTTATTAACCTTCGTGTGTTGCTAGGTTTATCGGTATTTCGCTTATGACTGCGACGAAGCTTTCCCAGGGGTACCCAAAGGTCCTTCAAGGAATCTCACAGACGTAGTATGCGAATCCCGGTACTCCAACGTAGCTCCTTCTACGGAGGGTGAAGTTATCTTCCGGGTCTTGCAGCCCAATTTGCCAATCGACGATCCTTACTCGCAAGAAGTACAGAATCTCTTGAAAATGACCAACTTGAGGATCAACTTTACCAAGTTGCATACTTTGGGTGACGATTGGTTGGATAACCGCGAAGAAATTAGAGTAAATTTCCTCTTAAATTTCAGCATAAACTCAACATTATGCTAATAGTTTACTTTTATTTACAGGAAAAGTACTATTACGCCATTTATGATATGGTGGTACGTGGTTCCTGCTCATGCTATGGTCACGCATCTCGCTGCTTGCCCTTACCTGGCGTGGAATCTCGCGAAGATATGGTCCACGGACGCTGCGAATGTACGCACAACACCAAAGGCCTTAATTGCGAGCAATGCGAGGATTTCTACAACGATTTACCCTGGCGGCCGGCAATCGGACGGTTGACCAACGCCTGCAAGCGTTGTAACTGTAACGGACATTCAAGCTCGTGTCATTTTGACGCTGCAGTGTATGAAGCTTCCGGGAAAGTCAGCGGAGGCGTTTGCGATGAATGCCAGCATAATACCATGGGCAAAAATTGCGAAATGTGCAAACAATTCTTCTATGAAGAACCTGGCCGGGACATTCAAGATCCTGCAATTTGCCAACGTAACAAATTAATCAATAAACAAATTTTTTCATACAAAAAAATATATTTATTTTTTTCCAGCTTGTGATTGCGACCCACGTGGATCTTTGGACGAAGGCATATGCGATTCGCGTACCGATGTAATTAATGGCTTGCAAGCCGGCCAGTGTCACTGTAAACGCAATGTGGAAGGTCGTCGTTGCGATTCTTGCAAACATGGTTTCTGGAGCTTCGATGAGAACAACCCCGAAGGCTGCCAATGTAAGTTTATTACCTCAAAATGTGCAAAAATTATTATTATTATTATTATTTTTTTTTTTTATTTTTTTTTTTTTTTTAGCTTGCACTTGTAATACGTTGGGAACTGTGGACAACCAAGGCTGCCACGTGTACAGTGGTGAATGTACATGCAAACGCTACGTTGCTGGCCGCGATTGCGACCAGTGTATGGCTGAACATTATGGTTTGTCCGAGTCCAAAGATGGTTGCAAGCCTTGCGAGTGCGATCCTGGCGGTGCATACGATAACCAGTGTGACTTGAGTACTGGGCAATGCAAGTGCCGTCCGTACGTCACTGGCCGAGCCTGCAACCAACCCGAACAAGGCTATTTCGCAGGGCTTTTGGACTACCGTGTCTTTGAAGCTGAAAACGCCAGATATTCTGATGTAAGATACTTGCTTTTAAGAGAATCTTTCGTTTAATCCTATTTTTTTTATATTATTTGTTTGGGCAGAAAAATCAAGTGGTTATTCGCGAACCTTTCCATGATGGACGCGATTTAACATGGACGGGACCCGGCTTTTTGAAGGTGATAGAGGATTCCTATGTGGAGTTTGATGTCGGCGGGATTGTTACCAGTACCGACTACGATATCGTGGTTCGCTACGAGCCTCAGCTGCCTGGACGCTGGGAAGATGCTACAGTTTCCCTGATTCGTGAAGATGAGGTCGATCCTAACGGTCCCTGTGCGCACAGTAATCCCCAAGACGATATCAAACAAGCCACGCTACCTTCCAGTAAGTACTTCTAAACACAAAGGCTCTTAAATACATTGGTTTAATATTATTAATGACTTAAAATTGCGTTTTTAAGGTGCGCGTCACGTGTCGGTGTACCCGCCATCATGCTTGGAAGCTGGGAAGAAATACAAAGTGCGAATTGAGTTTAAGAAATACGACTCGCGGGCCGAAACCCCTGGAGCTTCCGTCTTGATTGATTCCGTGAGTTTCTTTTTTTTTTAGAGTTAATTAATTTACGCGTGATTTTAATGTTTGGGCTTAATTTCCAGATTACGTTGATTCCACGCATCGAAAGCTTGCCATTCTTCAAGGGCTCCGCTTTGAATGACCATCGGCGTCAAGAGTTTGACCACTACCGCTGTTCCCAGTACTTTTACCCGGTTGTGAAGACCAACATTCCCGAAGTGTGCAAAAACTATTTCTACAGCATTGGCTTCTACGTTCTAGGGTCTGGATTTGGTAAGCTTTGTCATTTTTTATTTATAAAAGTAGTTTTGTAATTTAAAATTTCCATAATTTAAAATTTCCATAATTCACAATTTCACAACCCAGTGTTTTAATTCGGTTGAATATTAATCCAATACATATTTATTTTGATTACAGAATGCACTTGTGATCCCACTGGATCCTACAGTACTATTTGCGATAGTTTGGGTGGTCAATGCCAATGCAAAACGAATGTAGTGGGGCGTAGCTGCGATCAGTGTGCTCCAGGAACGTTTGGTTTTGGTCCCGAAGGTTGCAGTGGTAAGAAACTTGAAGATTTTGTGTTTTTAAATAAATTCTTCTACGAATTCGTTTGTAATCGACTGTGAAATGCAATTCGATTATGAAATTCGACTCTATTATCAAATTCGATTCAATTATCAAATTCGATTCGATTATGCAATTCGATTCGATTATGGCATTCTTATTTGTACCTTTATAGCTTGTGATTGCAATTCGATTGGATCATTGGACAACTTATGTGACGTCCAGACTGGCCAGTGTCGTTGTCGGCCCAATACCTATGGTCGTCAATGCGATCAGTGTGCTCCTGGCTACTGGAATTTCCCCAATTGTCAACGCTGCGATTGTAATGGCCATGCTGATAGATGTGATGCGCGCACGGGGGCGTGTCTGGACTGCGCAGAATTCACCCAAGGTCATCGTTGCGACCGTTGCTTGGAAGGCTTCTATGGAGACCCGCGTTTGGGATTGGATATTCCTTGTCGAGCTTGTCCTTGCCCAGGAACGGCTGATTCGGGCCATTCTTATGCCACTCGTTGTTCGTTGGATTCTCGCAATGAAGACGTGGTGTGCGAATGCCAAGAAGGCTATGCGGGCTCCAGATGCGATATCTGCGCTGATAACTACTTTGGCAATCCCGAAACGCCAGGCGGTATTTGCCGACCTTGCCAATGCAACAGTAACATCGATATTTCCCGGCCGGGTAATTGCGATGCGCGATCCGGTGAATGCGTTCAGTGTTTGTTTAACACCGAAGGCTTCGCTTGCGAACATTGCAGAGCGGGATACTTTGGCGATGCTGTCAACCAACTCTGCACAGGTAGATCTAAAAAAATATAGTTTTATCATTTATATTTATACATTAATCTCAATATTATTTAGATTACTAATGTTATTTTTAGTTATCTCTATATTTCCAATCCATTTACTTAGGAAAGTAAGGGATAAGAAGATTGAATTGTAGAAATATTGATTTTACGATGAAGATCGAATCAAATCAGAATTAATAGTAATCAGACAGTTTTTTTTTATTAAGTTCGTGAAGAAGTGAAAATCAAGCCATAAGAGCTAATGAGGTTCGGGAACAGGAAACTTTTTTTTTTCGCTTTTTGCTTTCCCCAATGTGGCCGGTGCGATTCCGAATAGTATCGAGTTTCCTTGAAACCTTACCTATTTAGCCGGGTAACAGACCCTGATTGTTAAGCTAATTGTTTCTTAAGTTAGTTAGAAAGGGTAGTTTTTGTTATAGTAAGATATTTTAACTATTTTTTGGTATTTTCTTAGAATGCGTCTGCAATCTCTTGGGAACGAACGCTAGTTTGGGAGCCTGCGACCGCATCACAGGACAGTGTCCATGCCTAACCAACGTAGAAAGCCTTTCTTGCGATCTTTGCGCTCCGAATCATTGGAAAATCGCCTCAGGAGAAGGCTGCGAAGCTTGTGATTGCGATCACATCGGATCGTCCTCTTCTCAATGTAACGAATTTGACGGACAGTGCGATTGTCGCGAAGGTTTTGGTGGACGCAAATGCGATCAGTGCAGAGCCAATTACTGGGGCAACCCCGCTGACAGCACCTGCAGAGGTAAACAATTTGTTCATATTTTACGTTAATTTATTCAATTTTTTTCGAGTCTTCATTTATCATTTATGTATCATTTGTATAGTTTAATTTATTTATATTTTTAAAGAAAATAATGAAATTAATTCCCTTTTTCTTAGCTTGCGAGTGTAATCCAGAGGGCTCTGCTACGCAACAGTGTGATCGCGTTACTGGGATCTGCGTTTGCTTGGAAGGCATCGGCGGCGTTAAATGCGATCGCTGCGCACGTGGGTACGTGGGCGTTGCACCTTCTTGCTCGCCGTGTGGCGAGTGTTTCGAAAACTGGGATATTATTATCAATGACTTGCGAGGTAAGTCCAACTCACGCTTGGAAAACGTGTCGAAGTGTTCTTTGGGTATATCACTTTAAACTAATACGTGATTTGGTGTCGTTTCATGTAGCGCAAACGGAAGCAGTAGTACGTTCAGCGTCTGAAATCCGAGAAACAGGCGCAACGGGAGCTTATACGCGAGAGTTTGAGACCATGGAAGAAAAAATTCATGACGTGAAGCTCATCTTGCAGAATTCAACACTCAGTGGACAGCAATTGCTCGATTTGGGCGCATTACTGGACCGTTTAAGGTTTATTTCTTATTAATTATCCTGAACATTGACAGATTCATGTTTTTCTTTGTTTGTTCTTTAATAGGGAACAGTTGACTGCTGCTGGGGAGAAACTGGACGGTTTGGATTCCTCGGTAGATGGCGTGACACAGCGGATTTTTGTGGCGAACTTAGCTTTGGGTGGGTTACGCGACAAAGCGTCTGATTTGCGTAACGCCGCGCAAGCGTTGAAGGATAAGGCCACTGTCTTACAAGAAGCTAATGTAGAAGGAGCGTTGAATCTCACTCGTGAAGCTCGAGTGCGTGCCCAGAAGGCGCAAGACAAGGTTGAGTTTACGCAACAAGCCGTGTCCGACTCGGAGCGTCAGCGTCGTCGTACTGAAGCATTGTTGGCCCGTGCGGCGCCGCAATTGCAAGAAACGCAAGAAGAACAAGCGCAAACGTTACAAGGGATGAAAGAGCAAGTGGAGGCGATGGAGAAGCAGATTCCGGATCTGAACGACCAAGTCTGCGATGGTCGGGGCGATCCGTGCGATTCCTTGTGTGGCGGAGCAGGTTGCGGCAAATGCGGAGCGTTGTCTTGCGATGATGGTAGTGTCACGCGTTCTGAGACTGCCTTGGGTTTGGCACGAGAAGCAGAAACGCATTTGAGAGCTCGACAAGCGGAAGCGGAAGAAATGCTGCGAGGAGTAAGACAAGCTGAACAGGAAGGAGAACAGGGACTTGCCTGGGCCCAACAAGCCTTGCAGGCAGCCTTAGCAGCCAGGAACACGTCGTTGGGAACCAAAAAGGACATGGAAGATCTCGTCAGCCAAATCGAAGAGTTTTTGGAACAAGCTGGAGCTTCCCCAGCGGAAATCCGCACTCTAGCAATGGAGGTAACTTAGAAAAGACTTTATATAATGAATTAAGAAGAAATTCAATATTAATGGTTGAAAATTAACTTGTTTACGAATATATAGGTGATGGGCAAAGCTATTTCGCTGAGACCTGAACAGATTACGGAGTTGGCTCGCCAGATTAATGATACCATTGCCTCTTTGACGAACATCGAAGCCATCTTGGCGGAAACGCAAGGAGATTTGGCCTTGGCTAACCGATTGAAAGAACGTGCTGACCAAGCCAAGTGAAATTTTCTACTAATTTGGAGAGTTTATAAGATTTTTGAGGGTCTTTTTAATGCAGGTTGGACGCGGAAGGTATTTTGGAGATTGCTCAGCAAGTAATTGAAGCTTTAGACGCCGCCCAAGCAGCTCAAGAGAAAGCTCGTGTGGCCATTGACAAGGCTGAAGAAGATATCTTGTCTGCTGAACGAGATCTCACACAGGTAATGTTGAAAAAAAATTTCCTGTTGAAGTAGTTTTCATTCTTGAAGTTGATTGCCAGTAAAATGCTAAGTAAATGTTCATTCTTGGAGCAGATTGCCAGTGAAACCGCAGACGCTCAGTTAAAGTCGAATGAATCCGTGTCCGAAGTAGCGGTTTTACGGGATCGTTTGAAGGAGTTGCAACGTCGCGTTCTGAAGAACGAAAGGGACGTGAAAGAAGCGGGTCGCGAGTCCGCAACGGCGTCTACCTTAGCCGGTAAGGCTTCGCAAGACGCCGCTGAACTCGAAACTGCTTACCAGCGGGCTTCACAGGCCTTGGACGAGAAGTCCCAAGCTGGCGGTTTGGCGCGAGATAGGGCAGCTCGTTTGCAAGAACGCGCCAATAGGCTCGCAGCGAACGTTAGTTCGAAGTTTCTCGAAATCAGAGGTAAATAGCTATTATCTTTTTGTGTGAAAGTGTGAAAAAGTGAAAGAGATTATGTGTGTTTACTTTGATTAGTGGTTCGTTTTACTTTCTGAGTAACTTTAATGTTAACCTTAATGCTAAAGTAACCTTAATGCTAAATTGTTTTGGTTTTTCAGAAATGGAAGAGGAGTATTCTTTGCACGAAAAGAAAATGGTGGATTTATCCGGAGAGATTATGGCGTTAACCGTACGAATGTCCGATTACTTGGCGTTTATTGGCGATCGCTCAGAATTTTACCGCACTTGTCAGAAGTAGACAGTGAAACACATTTCTTTTTATCAACCTGAATTTGTTACTCGCTGTAAAAACCAAGTTCGGCCCCACCAACTAGGAGAAACTTTCTTTTCTCACTAAATTAACACTTGTTACATTCGCCAGGAGGACTTGAATGAAGGTGCATTTTTAACGTGCCAAAAAATAGAACTTTTTTTCTTAGTCTTAACTGATAATCCCTTTACCTTAGTGCCTTTTGAAGCGAACAATCAGTTTTCATCTCCATTTTATCGAAAACGTAGAGAAGATGGGCAGTCTGACCTTTGTATAGCAGCTTGTACAAAAGTTTTCCCCTTTTTTCCACGTCTTGGTCAATCATGTTAACCGTTACTTCTGTGAAAGAATCTCCGTTTTGAGATTTGACACAAATTCTTCTCAGACCGCGTGTGTTCAACTCTGCTGTCATCGATAGCACAAATTGTGTAGACCTGTCGATTTTTTTTTCATTCTGTGGCAAGCTTTTGTAGTCTTTTTTATGTTACTCCCTGGACGACAATAGATTGAAAGACAAATTTCAACTTTATAAAGGTTTCTTAAATTTATTCAATTTATCGCGTTTGGATTATACAACACAACCGATCATGTTAACATGTAGAAAAAAACATTTTGGTTACGAATTCCAATTGTAATTTCAAATAGTTTAAAAACGTAGGAACGAAAACGTGTCAAATTTGTTAAAAACTTCGATTTCTGGAATTTCACTTTAAACGGAATTGGGATCTGCGGATATACAAAACTGTGACTAAGGAAACCAACGTTAGGGCATAAGCGAGCAAAACTGTGATGGATAAGAAGCTCCCGCCATGGACGGTATCCAAAGTGAGGTTAACTAAACCGGTTAAGACATTAGCAGCCACGAAAAACAACAACCCGTTGAAGTTGATCACTCGCATCAAGTACGGTTCCGTGAATAAAGGCAATTCTTTGGTTTTTACGATTCCTTCCATGCTTTTCTTCGTGCAGTTCTTCTCTCGGTAGTACTGCGTTAGTTTAAGAACGACTTCCAAACCAATCGTGACTCCCAGGATTGTCACATTGAAAAATAACTAAAGCAAAAGCTTTAATTCAGCAAACACATTCATATGTGCACATTTACCATCCAAGCAACGTAGGCGGAGTTGGCCAGGCGACGTGAAGGCTTGTCGGAAAAGAAACTCGCAAAAAGTAAGGCAATCCACGTAATTACTGCCACACTCGCCAAGCGGGCCAATGTTTCCAGTAGTTGGCGCATATTCAATCTAAATTAAAATTAAAAAGTTCTTTATTCACTTTTTTATTCAAAAATTGAATAATTAGCTTACGGTGTGTTCAATATTTGCTTAACTTCGACGGCTAGTAAGTGGAGAGCGACATAGCCCGCTAAGGAGAACACGCCTTCGCGATTAGAAGAGAGCAAATCGGACCGTGGACTATCTCCAAGGATCCAATCTTGCAATCCCAGCTTCAATAGCAACTCATAAGAGCACATAATGAGTATTGCTAACGTGAGGGGTCGTCGCTGGGGGAATGATTCCATCAACCATGCGCCAAAAATCTGGAAAATATTGAGTTCAATATTAATTCCGTTTTTTTTATTTATTAGTATTTTTTTAAATGTATATAATAGCGTGAGCAAAGCTCTTGGCCGACCATTATTATTATTATTTGTATTACCTTCGTGAAGGCAAGAGTGAAGAAAAAGTTCCAATGGACACCGTACTCCGAAACCACTTCGTGGTAGTTTACGGCTCGGAGGGATATTAAGCGTAACAGGCCAAGTACTATTAACAAAACGGAATTCTTCAGCTCCCGAAAGAGAATAGACTGTTTGGCTCGCGAAGGAGCTGAAGAAAGCCCGTGAAGGAATGTGAAACCACCGACGCCGGTGTCCATTAAACTATAGCCAAAAGCTTCTGTCTTTGCAAAACGACGCGGAAAACTAGGGAAATCGACTGCGAGTATGCAAAGCACTGTGGCTAACATCATACTTCCTCTAAAGTTCGTGAGGTACGACGGTTTTTGCTAAAAATAAATTTAAAACAATTAGATAGAAATTTCCAAACTAGACGGATTACTGTATGAACGGCGGTATCCAAGAAGTCGGACTTTCCCATAGTTTTATAAGGACTTGGTGAATATTTGCAATTTAAGTACATGAGACCAAGGACGGCGAGGATCATTACTCCCGCAGTCCAAAGACAATACTCTGCGAATGCCGTCAGGTTAAAGATCAGTAGAGGAACTGATACTGCAAACTCAATCATAGTTTGAGTCCTATGAGTGTAAAAAAAATAAGAAATATTAAAAACAATATTAAACAAAATGCAGCACAGTTGTATTTTTTTTACCAAGCTCTTGATGTGTAAGGTACGTAGGGATATTGTTTTGGTAAAAGCCATGGTAAAGAGAGCGAAACAATAGCGTTCGACAAAGGAAATGATACAATAGCTAAAAACGTTTCCGTAGCACCCATACCGACGAAGTTTTTCACAAAGTCGGAATGTACGTTCCTATAGTCAGACGAATCCAAACCTCCCATTTTATTTTTAAACTCCAATAAATGGTACTTGCTTATCTCGTAAAAGGTGTTCGCTCTATGCCTTCGCCATTTGTAAACCACGTGCTTTTGTTTAGAATTACTTTCAAGGCTGCCGCTAGTGGTGCCGCAAACGCAGACTGTTTTCTTCCTCGTTCATGTGAAAACCTACTGCTAGCACCGTGCTTATGGTCCATACTCGATACAGGCCATACACGACTTACACGTGGGGAAAGTGGTTGCATGTTGACGTTCGATTCCCTGCCAAATAGCTGCGTCGCTGTGTGCATGTGGACAAAACTGCCGTTATTTTACAGTGACTAAGTGGATAATTGAATGGCTGAGCTTACGATTATTAATATTAGTTGACTATTTATACAATAATGGATGATTTGGATCCGCTGGACATCCCTGGAGCTGTTTTGGATGAAATTGCTCTGGAGGGCTTAGATGGGGTTACACCAGATGGTAAATAAATTAAATTTTTAAAAAATCGTTTAAAAAGCATGCTTGTTAATGATTAATTTTTAAATTTTGCTTTAGCGTTGTGGGAAAGATTAGCTCACAGGGAAGGCTTTCCCTTAAAACTTGACGGTAATACTAAATCCTACATTTATGAACTAATCAAGCAAGAAGATGAAGTGCAAGCATTACTTCTCGAGGAACCCAGAAAACCCTTAGTTGTCTATATTCGCTCTGATTATAATGCTATGGAAGGAAGCTACACAAGTGTCGTAAGTTTTCATATTTTGGAAATTTTCACTTCGTTTGCTTTTATTTTTAAATAATCATTTGTTTTATTAGAATTTACCGGAGGAAATCTACCCCAATTGTCCTCTTGATGACACTGTTAACCACATTAGAGGCTCTTGTGAAACATACTATACTCGAGTTGACATCACCCAGGACTTTCACTCCACAAACTATGCAGAAGCTAAGGAAAAATGGGGTGATCGCCTGGTATTCGTGGCTTCCCAAAGATCCCGGAATCAAGCGCTCACGGGCAATTCTTCCATTCTCACCTCAGAAGTCGGCCTGAATCATTATATCCTTCTGGAGCGCATCGGGAGATCTCGGAAAACGGGCTTAAGCACTCATGACAAGGAAATCGGCGTCCTGAGTATCCCTCCAAAGACCGTATTTTACTTCCGGAAGAAATTAGTCCAACTAAAGCTCATTGTCAAACAAGTAAAAAAAACTTTTTTCTATAAAAACTTGGAATATCTTTACTAAAACGTTATATTCGTAAGCAGCACGTGGGATTCCGCATCGCTGGGCGGTACATATCAGCATCACTACTGCATTTGCCACGTTTCGCCACCTATTTGCGCCCCAGAATGCTTACGATTGGCTCCCAAGTGATCGAAATGCTCGTCAAAGCGCCTAAAGGCATGCTGGAGTACTCTGAAGTCTACGCAGCCATCGCGTCCAAGACGCACACCAAGAAACTCTTCTCTTTACCCCAATTTCGGAAGTACGTCTTAACCGATGAGGTAATTACCCTTCTTAATTTTTTTTTAAGTATGAAAATGATGGAAATTACTCTATTAAATTTTATTTTTAATGATTTAATTCTCATAGAGAGTTCCTCATAGAACCATTTTCCCCGATGCCCCCATGAAAGAATGGAAAAACAAAAACGGGTCTGAGAAAACCATTCGTGTCTTGATGCTTCGCAATCCGGATACCAAGCCAGACGACATTTTCCTGGATGACGAAGCTGAAGAAGATGAAGAAGATGAAGGGGGTTTTGGTAAAGTCTGGATCCTATTAGAGCGTTAAAAAACCTAATTTTCGACCTTTAAAACCTTTTTTTGCAGGAATCTTGAACCAAAACCAACTAAAGAACAACGTTTCCTTGAATCGACAAGGCTACGAACTTCTGAAGAAGGCAGGTGGTGAAGGGTTGAGCCAAAGGCAGCTAGGGACAGTTCTAGGCCTCAATAGATTAGATTCGAGGTCGCTTTGTCGATCTTTGATGCGATTGGGACTGGCCAAGAAGTACTATAAAGACCAAGGCAAACAGCGCTGTGCCATGTAAGACATTATTGCCGATTAAATTGCCGATAAAATTCAGATTTTTCATGAAATTTTGGGTTTATTTGACAGGTTTTTCGACAGCAAGTATGAAGAAACTGGTGGACGCCATGCGAAGATGAAATCCGAGAAGGAAAAGTTTGTTAACTTGCTAACGAACACAGTTGGGGACGTGGAGCCGAGATTACCATTGTCCCGTAGTGAAACGCCAGCTTCATTAACAGCGGATGTCAAAGAAGAAACCCAAGATGGAAACCAAAGCTTTTTGTCGGACTTTGGAAGTCCTGTCAAGGTTGCGCTTAGCGAAGCCGTGGGTGTGTTCGAAGAAAGCGTTGAAGATGACTTCAAACTTGTGTAAGTTTGACTTTGCAGTTATTTTAAGACCATTTGTAATCATATTTATTGCTTTTGTTGAGGATAGGAGGGCAGACCATGGCAATTTGTTGCAAGCTGTGGGATCCGAGCATGGAAACGGCAAGAAACCTAGCAACGAATTGTCTTTCCGGTTCATTAAGCGAGCCAATATCATTATGCAAGCCATTAACGAAGGACTGGTCATTGAAAGCCCGGTTATCCTGGAAAGGGTAATTCTTTTTTTCTTTTTTTTTTTTTAATCCCATCATAGTCTTGCGCCTATTGTTGGTTGCATTATTTATTTACACATTGCATAAGGGTAAATTTTCTTGTTTTTCTTGTTATTTCATACTTTCTTTCATTTCAAATCATGTTAGATTTTTTTATTATTTATTTATTCGATTTATTTTATTATTGCCAAATCGTTTTACAGTTTTTGAGACATTTTTATTATTTGATTAACTTATTTTTCAATGATTATATTTCTTTATTTTTAAGGTCTTACCTTCGATTTTTTGAAATTTTACTACAGATTTTTTAATTCAAGTTTTTTTGTGTAGTTAATATCGCAAGAGGAAGCGAAGGAAGGCGTTAAAGAGCGGATGGACCGTAAATCTTTGCAACGCATTTTGCAGCGCTTAGCCAAAGACAGACATCTCAAGAATATGAAAGTAGTGCTCAAATCCGGGGAAAAGGAAAAGGCATTGCATTTCATTTGCCATCCTTCGATAACTGCTGGTAAACAGTGCGAAAGTCTATATTTCCTTGAAATAGTCAGACCGTTTGCATGCTTTTTTGTTTTGTTTTTCAGATAATTCCGTTATTCGCTCAGCAGTGGAGCAAGCAAAGCTTAAGTTTTCGGCGCCTAACCGCGAGATGCTTAACCTAATGCAGCAAATGAAAGAAAAAGAAGCAAAAGACAAGGCGGTTTCCGTCAGTTGGCCTGAAGCAGCTCAAGTTCCTTCCATGGATTCCCTGAAAAGCAGTGTTTGGGAACTCAAAGAACTGACGGCTGTTCCCCAAGCGCCGTTGCCAGTATTGGACAGCAAACCCTGGAGCAGAGTAAAAACACATATATAACTTCAGTTTTCGTATAATTGAAAACATTTTTTATAGGCATATGGAAGACAATATGGCATAGAACCGAAGTTCATTCGTATGAGAGAACTGCACAAGTTCTTGTTCTATTTGACGTACAGTTATGCTGGCGAACCCAATCTGGACCAAGCTGAAGCCGTGGCGAGCTTGTTGACGCAAGAACCCACCTTGGCGGCCTCGGAATTGCCCGAAAATTTACCTCGGCTTTACCGAGCCCAAGTTCATTGGTCCATGTTCCTGCCTCCTTTGCCCCAGCATCAAGGGTGGCCCACAGGATGGTGTTTCTTCTGTGACGTCTTGCTACGGACGCCATTGTCGCTTTTCGTCAAACTGGTTCTGCTGTCGTTCAAGATTGAAGGGCTTGAGGAGTGGCTCCAGCATCCTGTCAAGCAGCACTACTTGGTTTACCAGCTGCCGTTGCATATTCGACAGTTACTGCTCTTTTCACGCAAATATCTCTTCTCCATCCACGAAGTCGCCACTAGGTTATGTTTCGTTGGCTTAGTGCAGTTTGGACCTCGCAGTCTCAAAGAAAAGGATCAGGTAAGAACTTGTTACTTATTAATTTAAAAAAAAAAATCATAATTTAACCAGCGCATGCAACTGCCTTTTGCCAGTCTATTTCTTGCTCGATTTTGATTTTTGAAAAAAAGGGATTTTATTAATTGACTTTATTAATTATTTTATTTTTTTCGTAGGTGTTTATGTTCGTGAATCGTCGAGCGAAGATCTTGGATACCACGACGTCAGGTCCAGGCTACCATCAGATCACTGCAGACACGGTCTATTTGCCCAGAGAGTACTATTTTACCAAAGAAGAGGACATTTCGCAATATTGGTACGATGTATGGACCATTTGCATGAACACACCATTAGGTAGAGTCCCTGTCTTTGAGAAAATGGTTCTTTAATGAAGTTTTTTCGGTTTCTCAGGTGGATATTCCTGCGCTCAGGGAAGCAGTATTGTTCTGGAAGTGTTGGATAGGAAACCTAGCATGGTGGAACGCCTCCAGGCTCGTTTACCAGATGAAGCCCCTTTGTGTGACACGGGAACGTTACCTGGCGATCATTTAGGCGCCGCTGGATACGATTCTGCGTTCTTTGCGTAACTATTTCTCAAGATTTGCAATCCTTTTTCATTGAAAATAATTTTAAAAATAAAGGTACATTTTTTTTCAAATGATTTATTTGCTATTTCGTTGCATGTTTAGGCATTTGAAACGTAATTGGTCTCATACGAAAATGCAAGGTCTTCAGGATAGTTTAACAGGAACAAACCTGGTAAGATTATTTGAATAATTCCTTCATGTAATTCTTTTTTTTTTTTTAGAGAAAGGATTGGCTTTCGAGTATTACTGAGGGAAGTGCAAATGCAATACAAATTGCCCCAGGCAGGCTGCCGAGCTTGAAGAAAAACCTCACTGCAGTTGTAAGATTAAAAGATTTGAATCCTAACATTTTTTTAATTAATTAATAAATTACTGAATTTAGGGAGGAAAGGCTGTCTTGGTGTCAAAACAGCCCAACGTTCCCCATACGAGCAAAGGTATTCCTCGCGTGAACCAAAAAATGGCAGTCAACACTACAGCCATTGGTAATGCTTCTTCCACGGACGTCCATTTGTCCCGGAGCGTGAAAAGACGTCGCCCTGATCAAGTAGTGCGCATGGTCCAACGAAAACGAACAGAACGCAAGCAGCCTTACTATGATGAAGTGGATAAAGCAGCTCTCAAAGCTATGGACAAGCTGTGAGTTCCTCTTTTTTTCTGATTAATCCCGTTTAATACTGTTTTGTAACAAAGGCGTGTGGACTGGAATGCTAGTGAAGACGCATTCCTATTGCTGTGCAAGATTGCTGGTACTTACGTCATGCCTTACTCGCGGAGTCAGATGATTAGCTTCTTCCACGTGCGAGATATGCTTCACAGCCGATATCCGGTAAAAATCCTTCCTTTTAATGAACAAATTAGCGATTTACTATTATTATTTATTTTATTTTTATTACGATTCAATTTCGTTGCGATTTTATTACGATTTTTGTAGGATTCGAAGAACAAAACGTCACGGGCTTGCCAACGCCGCATGCTCTACATGATGAAAAACGCGAGCACAGCCTATAACTTGGCTATGGTCTTGGAGGAAATCCAGCGTAACCCTGAAGTGGAGAAGCTCGTTGGGGTAGATTACTATTTAAATACAAATTAAACAAATTGCAATACAAATCGTCTGATTTATAGCGTCCTATGACTGCAGCTGAACGCACAATTATGGGAAGGGATAAAGCGAACGCTGAAGCTGCGATACGCTTCAGGAGTTTAGTGGAATGGCTCGCAGCCAATTGGTCTAGTAACGCTACGTGCCAAGGATTCCAGTTTCCCTTGACCGTCAGCGAGTTTAGGTGAATTAAAACGAAAAATTGCCAATTTTTTTAGTATAAAAGCGTCGTATTGTTATCCACAGAAAGCGATTTGTGATCTCGGTGCCCAAAGGAACCATCAAGCAACGGAAGACTATCCAAGAAGTCGATAACCTAACTGATATCCGTGCAAGAGTCATCTATAACGTTATACATGTAAGCAGACTCCCAAAAAAGATTTTTTTAGATTTTTTTTTTACATGCATATTCGTATTTCTTTTAGAGCTCAATGTGTTGCTCAAAGGAAAAGACGTCATGGGGCCATCAATTATTTCGCATTTACGAACAGTACCCCGATAGTCTGCTGCGCTCCACATTCGCTAAAATGCGCTCAGAAATGATCCTTGCAGTGCGGAAACACAGGGGATATACCAAGAACAAAGCTGCTGAGCATTTGCCACTATCATCTAACCCTTATAAACTGTCCAGCTCGTAAGTTATAACGAAGAAATAAATCCCATACATATTTAAAAATATGAGTTACATAAAAGTTTTTTTTTTTTAAATTTAACTTATTCTTATTTCGTTGATAGATACGTCCATTTGTTCCTTACTCGGTACCAGTATGCGATGTTTGGCCAATGCGTTAGTTTGCTAACCAGCGTGTTCAAGCCCAAACTCGATAAACTCAAAATTGTCGAGTTACCCGCCACAGAAAAAGAACCTATCCCTTCTTTATTGTCGACGACCGACACGGAGAAAGTTTCAAAGAAAGAAACGGGGGCTGATGTACCAGCAAAACGTGTAGCCATTGAGTCCGAGCAAGTATTCGAATCTAATGCGTGGGGAACGTGTTTAACGGATCGGCACTTGCAAGGAGGCTATGCAGCGATGATTGTCTCCTTGATGTGCAATCATAGGGTAAAAATATCTTCATAACTTAATAAAAATCGATTTATAACTGTTTAAATTGATTTTTTACGCGTTTTAGCTGACGTTTACGACAATTGTGCCGGACCAAATTATTGTGATGGATCCTAACCTTAGTACCGGCCTGGAACACGTGAATCGCGTTATGGAAGTAAGCTTCTTTTCCTTTACTTAAAGTTTTTAAAAATGAAACGTTTAATTTTTTATTTTTTTTATACAAAGCGCTTTAAGAGCATCATGGACGTTAATGAGAAGCCGAGCATAGAAGCAGAAGAGGAGGTTGAAGAAGCCAGTATGACGGAAGAACTAGACATGTCTCCTTCTAAGAAGCGCAAAGCGAATGAGGAGCTCGTTTCAGAAAAAGTCAAGAAACGCTGTCTTGAACCTTCAGAAGAGGAACGGCTTATGGAGGGAAAAGGAAGTTTAGGGCTAGGACCGGTTAGCGTCGTTCGTTTTGAAGGGGAGAGTACTGGCGAGAAGCGTCTTCAGAAATCCAACTTTGTCAAGTCCTCGTCGCGCTTGGCGTTGCACATGATGCGGGAAGAAATGGTCGGCAAGCCTGATGCAGGCGACGGCGTTCATTCGCAACACATTTACGACTTCTTTGTACTCAACCAATGCAAAGTGTACTTCCGGATGCGGACATTTGGCGATTCGCAGGGCGAAAAGACCAGTTTCCCTTCCTACCAACCATGGGAACCCATCTCCAAAGAGCTCCAACACAAGGTTATCAACCGCATTCAAACGTAATGTGCATTTATTATCTTTAAATCTATTCTTTAACGCTTTCGGTCTGTTTTCTGCAGATTGTTGCCCCATCCTGCGCCGTCTTTGGAGCATATTAACGAACTATATGAAGAAAAAGGCTTGCAAGACGCAGAAATTCAAGATGCAATGCGTATTATGGGTCTTCTTGTTGACGCGCAGGAAATGGGCCTGTTTGGCTCGCAACTTAGGGTGAAATTAACTTAGTTATGTTCGAATTCTAGTTAATTTTGGGATTTTCTATCGTAGGAGCGGGTTGGGGAGCTAATGGGTCAGTTTTCGTTGGCGAATCACGTTAGTTTGCTCATGGAAGCGGGGCATGTGGTACGAGTAGGCGTGGCTTGCACGCGTCTAGCCGCTACTGCGTGCTCCACTCCGTGGGCGGTCCATTCTTTCCGATTGTTGCGACTTCAGAAGGAAAAGTTGGCCACGCCACTCCAGAAGTTTTACATGCTTGGAAACAAGCAATCCACAGCGGACGAACAAGCGATTCCTGAAGCTCCCACAGAAGAAAAAACTGGTGAATCAGCTTTGGAGGATGCTGTAGAGACTTCTACGACCACAGAAGATCAGATTGATTCGGATATCGAACCTGCGTTGGACAGCAGCATGGAAATCGAAGGTCCTGCGATCAGCGAAGACCAAATTGAGGAGCCAGTGCGCAGAAGCTCGCGGAAGAAAGTGGAACGAAAAGTCGCTGAATCTTCAAAACCGTTTGAACCAGAGTAAGAACATTTTGGGGAATTACTGTAAGATTTTGTCTTTTTTTTTGCTATTTCAAGAGAGAAGATCTTCGTATTGGTGCGACCCTGGGTGCGAATTGACGGGACAGTCAATCGGAAAGTTTTGAACCGAATGTTGGGAGCGTTACTCAGTCATGCAATGTTGAAACCCGGTATTACGATTGCCGAACTGGGAGAGCGGTTTGCACCCGTGATCCAGATTGCTCATGCCAGAGAATTGGTTGAAGTAAAAAGTTGTTTTTAGGGTGAGAAAAGTAGTAATTCTTGATAATTTTTAAGATATTGGAGGCGTTGGGTTGTATGAAGCAGTTCAAGGTCCGAAAGGGCGTGGCTACGTTGTTTTCAGAGCCTTTGCAATACTCAATAGGTATTTTTTAATGCTATTTTTGATTTAGTGATGATGGGGACTTTTTGTGAAGGTGATGTGGATGTTTTGGAAGATGAGACGACTGTACGGGTCGAAGCTACAGGTGATGCAATCGTCCGTCTTAGTGAGTTCATTGGAGTACATACCGCAGACCAAGATTATATTCCTTTCTGCGAATGTCATACTCCAGCGGATGTTTAACTGTAAAAAATGGGAAAAAATGGATGTGTTATCACAGTATTGAAGTGTTGGACCGTTGTGATGTAATGCTTTCAATAGGCAGGTTTCAATAAAGAAAGAATATCAAAGCACTGTTTGCTTCTTTTTCGCTTAGTAAATGGTTTCCCTGCGAATGTTTCCAAGTTAATCGTACTAATCTCCTACATGTTGTAGTAACTTCATTCAGATCTATAGTTTCCATGAAGTCTTATTCTCTCTTTATCAAGCGTTCTCCTTGACCATAATTAGTTATTGGCTCCCCTTTCAGGCAAAAACCTCCAAATTGTAAGCCGATTTATGATTTTTTGTATTTTGTTCTTGTAATTATTCTTAACTCTTAAAATCGCAGTAATTGCCATCACTTCCCAGAAGAATAGCATTCCTTGAGTCTAGTCTATTTGTTAAAAAGACAGAAAAACACAAATGTAAGCTACTTGAAACGTTTTTCGTCATAACATCGATAAATTAACATATTTCGTATGGACCAAAACGTGTTGGGACAAGTTCAGACGAACGATTCACACGTTTGTTTCTTTTTTTCGTTGCCACTGAACGGAAGTCAAGCCCGAAGCAACGCTGTTTCGCCAGTTGCTTCTTAGCAAGCAGTCAGTGTAGACGTGCTTTTCTCGAACAATGTTATTCAGCTAGTAGTGAAGCTTTATAACAGCATAGTGCGAGTTGAACATTATCAATCTGATTAAGTGTTATCTTCAGAAACCTCGAAACAATTCAAGTGTTCGTTTAAAGTGCTAAGTGTGGTGTTTGGCAAATGGCTGGTCAGACCTACGCCAGTAAAAAAAAGTTTTGGTGTTAAGTGTGCAGTCTACTTCATCCCTGCCTTACATCATCCTTACAGTCTACAAGATTTGCCACTTTAATCTGCTAAACTGATATTCTGCTACTTGGAGGTAGCAACATAACCTTCTGTGGGAATCAGGAGAACCAGAAGGAACAGGTATGCCAGGAGTTAAAGTGTTGTTGGCCAGTTAGGTCTTTTGCCGCAACTTTTAACTTCCTGGGCGGCGAAAAGTCTTTGTTGTTGCCATTCATTAGGTCTTTAATGGTAACAACGAAGCTTTTCTATGGTCATCGGGTGGTCAACGGATTTGGGGAGCCTCTACTGAAGAACGCAGCCCAGGCAGGGATGGAAGTTTCGTCTGTGGAAGCATTTGGCTGATTTTTTGTGCCCTTTCTTCAATTCCCAGTGCATCGAGAAAAGTGCAACAACGAAAACCATCCCGTTCATCGAACTTCACCCCTGGCTCGTCGTCATCCATTTAACAAATTACTTCAATTTATTAAGTTTCTGTTTTTTCTATAGGCCTTTGCTCCTTTTTGTGACCTTTTTTCAATTCCGCGGTGTTTTTCAAGATCTGCCGATGGCAGTCAATTTTTGGGAGCCAGAGGATTCGTGAGGTCAAGGTAAGAATTTCTAAGAAGTTTAAACAGATTCAGAAAGGGGTTTTGGTTGTCAAGAAAACGTTAGTTTGAAGGTGTAGTTTTTACTCGTTTGTATAAGTTTTCGACTAACTTTTTTTTCCCTATGTTTGCTTGCAGGACCTTTCGAAAACGCAGATCGTGTATAAAAAGGGTGGAAGGTGGTGAAAGGAAAGTGGGGGTGAATGAAGGGTTGCGAAGTTCAAACGATGTCACAAAGGAAGAAGTGAGGTCGACTTGGCCAACGTCTCAAACGTGTGAAACTTGTGTTGTTGTTTTTTATTTGGTCACCGGAAGTCTACAAACTGGTTTCACCCGTCTCAAGAGGGAAGTACCTTTTTTCTTTTCCCATTCGTTTTGAGGTGTTTTCCTCTGGGTATATGTTTTCGCGATCATCTGCGCTTATTTTTTAAGCTTTTAACTTTTTGTTAATTGATTTCATGCGAATGAAGCTGAACTTATGCTAGCTAAAGCGAAGCTTTTGGATTTGGAAGGGTAAAACAGTTCTGGCCAGGGCTGTTTTATTTGAACGAAATCTGCCGCATCTTTTAGTCAAATTTTTTAAGCTTTTTGCTCAAATGAAGAGCACTTTCTATAAACTATAGAAAGTACAGGCGCCAATGTGTGCTATGATTGTCATGTTTTGTTACACGATACTGAAATTTTTCTCTTTTCTTCTAAGTTTTACGTTCAAAATGAAGGCGAAGAGAACACTCAATCCTGCTCCAAGAGGTCAACATCTCCTTCCGAACCTAATTTCAATTTAATGGTCATGGGGAGCTTCGGAGTGATGGTAGTAACACTTTAAATTTACATTTGTAAGTCTTTAATACTCATTATTTCTCTTTCAGGCAAGCAAATAGAAGCCTGTTTCGAAGTCAGCTGAAGATCTATCCAAGAGCGCCAAAGGACAGAGGCGACATCTCCTTCGGAACCTGATTTCGTTTTTTCGGTCTTGGTTTTTTTTCGGCTTTTCGATTTCGGTCTTGGGGGATCGTCGGAGTAATGGTAGTAACACATTAAATTCACAGTTGTAAGTTTTAATCCCCATTATTTCTCTTTCAGGCAAGCAACTAGAAGTATATTTTGAAGTCAGCCGAAGGTCTATCCAAAAGGGCCAAAGGACAGAGACGACACCTTCCTTCCGAACCTGATTTCGGTTTTTCGGTCTTGGTTTTTTTCGGTTTTTCGATTTCGGTCTTGGTGAGCGTCGGAATGATGGTAGTAATACTTTAAATTTGTAAGTCTTTAATACTCCTTATTTCTCGTCCAGGCAAGCAAATAGAAGTCTATTTTGAAGTCAGCCGAAGATGGATCACAAGTATACATACCAATCTCCAGATCACTTTAAAGGACCGAAAACAGCAGAGATACATGTAGTTTGGGTTCTTGAATTTTGTTTTAAGATTTAATTTTGTTCACTTTTCACGAGTCACACTTCTTCCTTCATCAACAGCTTTAGAACTTCTGTAAGATACTGGATATAAGTTCTCCTCGTACTTCAAACCTTAGTCACAACTCCAACTTGTTCTGACCAAGGAAAGGGGCAAAAAGACGTATTGAAACCTACTTCCTGGCGTGCGATTCATCTTTACTCAACTATAGAAAGCAACGGGCGAATGAAGCATTCAAGATTGCGAAATCCAAGATTCAAGATCGCGAAATTCAAGAACTCAAGATTCAAAATTCAAAATCGCGGAATTCAAGAACTCAAGATTCAAAATCACGGAATTCAAGAACTCATGATTCTATCATATATCGCCGTTGTTGCTTGGCACTCCTGTTGTTTTGGGTTGGTTAAAAATTTCGTTTGCTTTTTGGCCGATATTTTAAATTTGTTGGTTCAGTTAGGGAGGTTTTTTCGTCTTTCGTTGGGTTAGTTAGGTTCAGATGAGGAAGCGTCCTCGTCTTCGTGATAGTGGGCCAGATTTACCCGGGATAGGCAGTCTTCTGTAGGATCAGGTCGTTGGATCTCAGTCGATTTGTCGCCTTCGATTGGCTGGTTAGGTGTAGATTAGGGTATCCTCGTATCCGCTAAAGTGGGCCACAGAGACCCAGGTGGTACCTGGAGAAACCCCTGCCGGCGGGCAGATAATACCACCCAATCTTGGGTCGGGGGGACCCATAGCCATGCGCAGGTAAAGGTAATTTTCAGTTGAACGCTCAAACTTGTCAAAATCATACAACCATTCAATCCAAATCTTAGAACCTTAGAAGATTCCAATGTTTTAGGGATATCGAGATTTGTATTGCATAATATTTTTTGACCAGGAAAGAAACACGGAATGCACAACAGCACGGCTGAATTGCATGTAGGAGCAAACGCTTCAAAAGTGGTTTCGCTTCGCTAATAATGAATTAGCGACCATATCCGCCGCCACCGTATCCACCGCCGCCATGTCCACCTCCGCAACCACCTAAGTAAGTCCTTTGTTAAATCTGTAGTAATTTTTCAACATAAAAAAATCTTGTAAGTTTGATAATTGCATATCCCATAATCGATAATCGACCTTTTTTCGTCAATTGAATTATGCAATACCTCCGTATCCGCCACCTCCGTGTCCTCCTAACAAAAAATTCATTTTAGTTCATATTTGTCTTTCCTATGCAAAATTAGCTTACCGCTTTGGTATCCGCCATGTCCTCCATAGCCTGGACAATAATAATTAAAGACAAATCATTAATAACTGTTCGATGCTTTCATTAAATTTGATAAATTTACCTCCGTGATCGCCGCCTCCATAACCACCGCCTCCATAGCCACCGCCTCCACCATATCCGCCTCCACCATATCCGCCACCTCCGCCTAAAGTAACTGTATTAACAACTTATTCCAACACAAATTAAGTTTCCTTATTACTGTAGCCTTTAGATTTGGACGCTCCTTGAGCCAAATCATCCCCCCAGACGAGGGCTAGGACCAGGCAGAAGACAAAAGCAATTGCGTACGACTAGAATACAATGAAATGCAACCTAACTGATACGAATGAATGGACATTAAAGCTTCTATATGTACCTTCATCGTGCTGATAATTGGAGTTGTTGATGGAGGAAGCGAGGTTGTTGTGCAGAGCTGGAAGAGCTAAGCGAAGAACTGATATCGAACTGGATGGACACCTCTGCTTTTATAGCAAGAAGCATTCATTCATGAGAAAGCTGAACTGAAATTATGATGCCGTGCCATCCCTTTTATTGTCACGTTTCCTAGCACTAGAAGGTGTATGGTTCAGCTTGAGTTCCCGTTTTCTTTCTCGATTTTTCCTCAATTGTGTTATGAAGACTATTTTTGTTGATTCGAAAACGAGAAACCTTGCGAGAAACTCCTGTTGAGGAACTTTCAACGACCTATTGAAGGCAGCTGGCGGAGAAAATAAATTTCGTTACGCTATTATTATTTTTCTTAAAAAAAAACCCAAAGTATACTTTTTTTGTTATTGCGCATTTTCCGCATTTCTGCTCTTTTTTAGAATCGCGTGATATTTTCCAGGAAATAGGTGGTTTTGCGTTTTTTGTTGTTGTTTTTCAGACATTATGTTATACAATGCTGCAAAATTCATTGATAAGCAGCCTCGCATTAATATTTTGCAATGACGTTATTTCACATAAGCTTTAACTAGTGTTTATAGATTTCAGTCATCGAATTTCAGTCATAGATTTCATGTAGGTTAAAGTTCACTGGTTTTCTGAATTAGTGTTAGTCAAACTACATAAAATAGTCTTTAGCATCATTGCCATTATTTACACATTTTGCTTAATGCTTTGAAGTTAATTATTATAACGAGAAACCAGAATGGTCCTTTTTGAAAACAGACGAATTTAAAATTTAGTAATCGGTTATTCCCGTATACCTTAGCTAAGTATAGGCGGTTAGCATGTGGAATTTCGGAGCGACTTAGTGAGAAAACCAGTGCATTTAATTAAAAAATTCCTTGACAGTAATCTTGTGCTTGCTAACAGGTAGTTCATAAGTAATTCACAGTTGTTTTCAGTGAGCAATTAATTAACGTTATGCAAATGAAGTTTGCAAATATAAGATTTACGTTACCTAATAATCTGTCATTTGGTTGTGCACTATAGCTGCTAATAAAAGAAAACTTATGTTTTAGTTTGATTTCAAATCTAACAAGCTGTTTTCGAGAAAGCTTTTTCCGGAAGTTTGACGACTTTATTTGGGACATTGTGCTGCTACAGCAAGATGTGGTGACAAATTGTACATTCCAGAAGCAAAACTGCAAGCCGGTAGAATCTATCTATTTCTTTTCTTACGCAAGGCTTGTTCGCAAAACAATTACAAACATCAGTGCCATCTGTGATTCTTTCCCATCAAGAAGCCTTGGGAGCCTTATAAGGATATTAGTGTAAGAAGTCGTGACTATAACTTTCATGGTATAGTTTTAGAACATTTGTATTGCACATGATAAATTTTGATCTGGAAAGGAAGTACTGGGATGCACAACAGCGCCGCTGGGAATGTACATTAAGGAGAAGATGTTTTCAGGAAATGTTTTTCCCTTCAAGAACAAGGCATTAGCGACCGTAACCTCCATATCCACCGCCGCCATAGCCACCACCTCCATGTCCGCCGCCGCAACCGCCTAAAATGCATAAAAATTAATTGATTCATATTGCATAATTTCTTTAATAGCAATAACGTGTTCGACTGCTTTGCTGAATTCTATCATACCTCCGCCATATCCTCCATGTCCTATTTGAATTGTAAAGCAAGTACCATTAGAAAATCTATTGAAACCGGTAATTTTAAGTAATTTACCTCCATGATCGCCTCCGCCATAACCGCCGCCTCCGTAGCCACCACCTCCGTAGCCACCACCTCCGTAGCCGCCACCGCCATAGCTTCCGCCTCCATAACCACCTCCTCCTAAACAATTTTTACCAAATAAATATATTATTAACATATTGAATAGTCCTTACCATAGCCTTTAGATTTCGACGCTCCTGCTGCCAAATCGTCCGCCCAGACGAGGGCCAGGACCAAGCAGAATGCAAAAGCAACTGCGTACGACTAACAAATGAAATTAAAACGGTTGAAGATTGAAAAACTTAAAGCTAGCTTCTAACCTTCATTTTGCGGATTGATCGAAGGAGGAAGCGGTTGATGTAGTGTGTTGAGCTGGAAGAGCCAAGCAAACAACTGATGTCGAACTGAACGGACATTTCAGCTTTTATATTAGGCTTCCATCCAGGAGAAAGCTGAACTTCAGTTATCAACTCCTTCATTCCTTTTTGTCACACCCACCTCTTAATTTCTAGAAATTCTGGTCGGTTGGGTGACTTTCTTCGTCATTTTATTTTTGTTACATTATTATACTATCAATCAACGCCAATATAATACGTGACCGCGGTCACGCGTATTATTTAAACCGCTTTCGTCATTATTGTTGCGGTTGTTTTACCATGTACAACAGGTCTTATAGTGTCATTTCCTCTAGTATAAACGTATTATATTGTTTGCCTTCTTAATAAGATCAATAATTGGATTAGTCATCAGTGAGCCCGAATTAAAATTATTTTTTATTAAAGAATACATTTTTTTATTTATTAAATTTATATATTAAAAAAGTACTATGAAAACTAATGTTTTAATTTTTAATTCGTGTTTTCTGACTATTTGTATCCTAGAGCATAATCTCGACTCACGTACTTTGCAAAAAGTATTGAAGTTTTATATAACTGTACTAATCTTAATATGTAAGCAAAACTTTTAGTTTAGTCTTGTTAACCTTCATGACACTGCTATAAGCAACTTCAAACGACATCGTCAAGACTTGTAATATTTTTTTACAAAAACTGATGTATTGACGAAAGTGTTGCACTAAATAATCATCGTATTGCGGGAATTCCGAGTTACACTGGATGAATATTGTTTTGCATTTATGTTTGTTGTAAGAGTATTGTTAAAAAGTAAGGAATATAACTCTCATAAAATTCTAAAGATGTCACTGGTGTCACACGTACCTTTCCAGTGTCAGAGACCTCCCAACAGAGGGCAGATGGATTGACTAAATACGAAACAATTCAGCTGTGAAAAACGTTAAGGTAATAAGAAGCCATTGTTGTCGTTCAGGGTATGGATAAAGTATATATTTTTTGTAGCATTACATAAATTTTGACCAGGAAAAGAAGTACTGGGGGATGCACAGAACAGCAATGCTGGAAATGCATATTGGGGCAGACGCTTCAGAAGAAACTTCGCTTCGCTAACAAGAAATTAGCGACCGTAAGCTCCACCGCCGCCGCCATATCCACCGCCGCCGTGTCCGCCGCCGCCATATCCACCACCTCCATGTCCGCCGCCGCCATATCCACCACCTCCATGTCCGCCGCCGCCATATCCACCGCCGCCGTGTCCACCGCCGCATCCACCACCTAAAATCCAATAGCTTATTATCATACTACCACCTTTTTTCGGCCATAAGTTAGTCTCTTTAATCGCTTTTCTTTAATTCCTTCATCGAATTATCTAATACCTCCATATCCGCCGCCTCCTTGTCCACCTATTGTATAAAAATGCAGTTAGTTGACACATCTTAATTTATTTTCAAATTATCTTACCGCTTTGGTAACCTCCTCCGTGGCCTCCGCCGCCATAGCCGCCGCCTCCATTGCCACCACCGCCGTAGCCACCACCCCCGTAGCCGCCGCCTCCATGTCCGCCACCTCCGTAGCCACCGCCTCCATAACCACCACCGCCTCCGTAACCACCGCCTCCACCACCTGCAATTGCCAATTTCGCAAACAATATACGTAATTTTCAGAAATTTTATAAAAAATATTAGTAATTATTTATAATTACCGTAGCCTTTAGATTTGGACGCTCCTACGGCCAAATCATCAGCCCAGCTAAGTGCCAGGACCAAGCAGAAGGCAAAAGCAATGGCGAACGGCTGCAATAAAAAATGTAAAAAATAAATAAATCATAAATGTTAATTGTAATTAAAGTTGTAACTCTTTTACCTTCATCGTGTCAGCGACTGAAGTGGAGGAAGCAGTTGTAGTTCAATGCTTGAAGAAGCCAAGCGAACAACTGATGTCGAACTGTGGACCTACACCTCCTTTTTATAAAGGAGACCATCCATGAGAAAGTTCCATTGAACATAATGGCACTTTACCATCGCCCTCCTCCTCCTCCTCCTCCTGGTAACAGGAGAAGGAGGGTTATTATCACGTCTGTGTAGTTCAGCTTCAATGCCTATCTTCTGTACCTCATTTTCCCCTCAGTCGTGGCTCCTACCTATTTTGGCACATTCTGGAACGAGAACGCCTGTCGTGCAGCCTCTATTTTATTTTATTGCTATTTCTTTTATTTTTGCTTCAATGTTAACTTGACCAAGATTCTCCTCCGCCAAAAGGACATCGAAATTGGCTTCAAGATTCCCTACTTCATTTTTGTAATACAAAATAACAGCAACGAAACGAAACTGGAAGCATGGGAGGCTATATAATGCATTTCTCCGCGTCAACAACGGTGCGATCAGTAAGGACAAACTCTTTCATTGTATGGCGGAACGAAAGATTCATAACTACCGAAACCACCACCAGGGATCCCATGTTTTTTTCTTATATTTGTTTCTTTCCCAACCATAACAAACCTCCAAAGCAGGTCATCGCATTGTTAAAGTTGCCTTTGAGAAAATTTTTGGAAAGCCCGGGTAAAACCCCTTTTACTTTTACCAAAATTTCTCCTGGCTGATTATATAACATTTGTTCTCATCGTGATGCAGGTGACTCCATTTCTCGAATGTGCGTCGTCTGTTGTCCCTTCTTGTCTCTTCGTTGTTATCGTTGCGCATTTGCACCACCAGTCTCGCCGATAAGCGTATTTGTGAACACTGACTAAATAACGGAAAGAAAGGGAGTTTCTGTGTTCTAAAAAGAAAGTGTGCGCTAATTCGTAGTCGCAAAAAAGAGCGTCCATATGCGTTCTGCGTGAGGATAGATTAAAAACCTTCTCCATATAGTATACTTATGTGACTTTCAAAGTCAAGACAGAAAGGGAAATCACAATTGCCAGTCATGCTGACAACTCAGCGATCTTTGACGAGTAAGGCTTGAATTAGTGTTCCACGTGTTTGGCTTTGGGTTGTGAATACAGGGAAAACCTTTAAACGATTGCTTCATGTATTGTCACAGGTATAGGCTCTCGTTGTTCGAGGAAGGACAGCATGAGGCACTTATGTTAGGAAACCAAGTCAAGGAAGCGAAAACGGACATAAAAAACTGAAAGTGCAATACTTTCTAGATATGGGGCCACTCTAAAAGGGAAAACTTTGTAACAAACAAACAAGAAAACACGATTTGTGCCAATGATTAGCGAATGATTTTGTATTACATTACGTATATAAGTTATGGTTTATATTGTTTTTATATGGTTATAATGGTTATGTATGGTTTATATCGCTTGGGAATATGCATTAGATCACCTTTGATCTTTTACGCTTAACATTATTTTGATACGCGAAGTCGGTTAGTGCCGTAGATATAGTTGTTTGAAATATGTTTAGAACATTAGAGATTGTAGTATTTAGAATCGGCTTGGTATCTTGGAAAGAGACTAGACCTTGGACTAGACTGACAAACAAATTTACTCGGTATTAGCCAGTACCATGTATATGAGTAAGGACAACTTTCGGGAAAACATGGACAGGAAGTTCGCTTCGATATTCCGTGTAGTCTATCTATAAAGGGCAATACTGCCTTTCCTGTCTTGGGCTTGCAAAAAGAAAAAAAGGAATTTCGATTAAGTTTAGAATGAGGTTAACAATCTATACCGTAAAGCTTAGTTGACCACAGTGAAGTTGCAAAAAACGAGCGATAAAGCTTTCGTTACGTAGTTTCTCACAAAGTGGTAACCGCAGTCAATAAGCAGATCCTCATGGAAGGTTTGGCAAGACATTGACTTTTCTACCGTCACGAACTGCGGGCTAAGTTTGTGAAATCATTTGTACTTTGATGAAAAAAAGCCTTAAAATTATATCATATGTTCCGCTAGAATCTATAGCTCCTTCACGAACCACACATGGCGACTACGAATGGTGAAAACTGGGACAGGAAAAGATAAATATCAATTTTGTAATTATTTGCCACACACCGCTTACATCAACTAGCATATATAACCGTGTTGTTTCCGGTTTTCCTCAAGTTTGTCTGGCTTGCAGTATTCTATTTAGTTATCTTTGAATCTTGCTACTGCTGGTTCATTATATACAAACTGGTTATTATAAACAAACCTAACAAGACTGCTGCGGCCAACTTTCAAATAGCAAGAAGGATAATTCCCCAACTAGTTCAAAAGTTTCTGCCTCGCGACCAGCACTTCTTCCTTCTACTTTCCAAAGCTTATGAAAATGTACGCTAAAGACTCGACCACATTTGCTAAAAGGATTTACGAATTTATTGTCTGCATAAACGAATCAAGTGAATGCCGGTATAAGTCTCCCAAATTCAAAAGTTCTGAAGTTTTCAATAGAAAGTGTTGTAGCCATATCCATGGGGGCGGTAGCCGTAATAAGGACGAGCACCTACAAGACAGTAAATTACAAGACAGTAATTAGAAAACACTTTGCGCAAAGTCTTACCATAGCCGCCATAGAAGTTTCCATAAGAACCGCCAAAGTAGTTGCTGTGTCCCCCGTAGAAGCCCCCGTAGCTCCTAACGCCTCCATAACCTCCGTAGCCTCCAATGCCTCCATAGATTGGCGTTGTGTACCCGAAATTACCGTAAGATGATCCATATCCACCATAGCCAGGGTACCCACCATAAAATGGAGCGATAGGTGCGTAGGATCTGTAATGATGAGATTCTGCTGTGTTCATGTCTCCGGCGTCCATTGCAGCCGAATCTTCAGCAGCCCATACAGCGCTTGCAACGGCCAGAGCCAGAATCAAAACTGCGAACTAGAAGACGTAGAGAAAATTTAACTTTAAGTAAAACCATGACTTTACTGTAATATTTACTTTGTTCATGGTGAGCTTTGGTTGGTTTGACTTTGCTTGATCAAGCTTAGAATCGTAAACCGATACTACAACAAGAATGGAGTAGAGCTTATATACTATAATTCCATAAGCGAAAGGAGGTAAAAACTCTGCTTAAAGTTAAGGTATTAGAGCCTTTTGCTTATCTTTCCTAAGCCATCAAGGTTTCGTGCGTACAATGCATCTATTTTCCCGGCTTAACGTTTAAGTCCGTTTCTCATCGCTTCGTTCCTTGTACTAATATAACAGAATTTGATGACAACGATAACGCGACTTGGCAAGTGTATAGCCTTATTCCTTTGTGCCAGGTGGTAGGTTCAATCTATCCTAAGGAAAACACGCGTAGCTAAAAGACAACTTTCTCCTTCCAAAAATTCGTTTATATAATTCATCTAATTCGCGCAGATTCGCAACGCGCGGCGTCATTAGAATCAAGGAAGGGGCCAAGTTAGCAACAACAAACGGCTTTGAAAACTATAGTGATCTACTTTCTCCTCTTTCTCACTCTCACTATACTTTTTCATACAATGAAGTGGAAAAAACAACGAGGAAAGTTCTATCCATGGACAAAAGCCCCCTTTTCTGTGAATTCCCTCTATCTTTATTGTTATAGGACAAAACGAACAAAAATAGCCTGGGAATCAGATGATTTAAACAAAAGATTAAAAAAAACTTTAGTAGCGCTATCATCCTTCCGTAACACTTGCATTATTCTTAAGAGTAAGAGAAAGAACACAGTATTACTTTTGCGCAACGCCCAGTTACCTTTTTATTGAAAATATGAAAATATCACACAATTTTAGAAAAGCAAGGAATTCTTGCACGGAAGTCCGAAAGAAGCAATACTATCAGGATAGGATTTATGGCTTTTTAGTAGTGGTATCCTTTGGCTGCGTGGCCGTAACCGTAATGGGGGTATCCGTACCCAGCATATCCGTACCCGGCGTGTCCAGCATATCCTTTGTAGTATTGAGGGGAATCGTGGGCACGGAATCCGTAAGCGAACTCATAGGATGGATTGGCTGTTTAATTGGTATCAAATTTTAAGCGTTAAAAGCCATGGAACGACATATTAACTTACCATAATAGCCAGGGTACTTTCCATAAGCATGTACCGGTGCATAAGCGCTAGCCTCAGCCTCCATGTCATCAGCTTGGACCAAAGCCAAAGCGCAGACGACGGCGAAAACGAAGAAAACGATCTGGGAAACCAATTTAAACTCAAAATTAGTTACTAAATTCCTTAAATTTGCAATTGAAATCTGTACCTTGTACATGATTGGATTGGAAGTGAACTTGTCAAGTGACTGATACTGTTAGTGGCTAAATGTCGGGCTTATATATTGCCGATTACGAGGGTGGGGGTTGCTACAGACCTTGTACTGCTTGATACGGATTCGGTTGGCTGGCAATCGGTCCTTGGAATATCTTATTGTAAGTATATTGTTCACCGCTTGTCACTATCGACCCTTCGAGCCTCAATTAAAACCCCTTCATTTCAATGTTCCCAGACAAAACAACCAAAGCACGAAGCAGTGCCAATATGCTGCAGAGCAACACGTCGACCGTTAAAACTTTATACTCGGTTAGGCTTGTGATTCATAAAAGTTTTTATTAAGAAACACAGCGTACAAGGAATGTATCATAGAACAGAAACGGTTTACTACTAATCTAAATCTTCAAAACATCTTCTAACTCATTAGTGTCTTCTAAAAGTCACTTGGACGCAAAGAACTATAAAAATCGGGTTCAAAATTAGTTATTTGGTTTGATCAAGAGTTTGATTAAAAACTTTCACCTGTCGCATCAAGGCAATGACATCTCCAAACTTATCAGCGACATGGATTCGCTTGTTGATCCACGAAGGCAAATCGTTGATGGACGCCGGTTTGCCATATCTATGATCAGCTAGGATGATGGTTGCGTAATCATTGCGATGTCTAATAGCTCGACCGATGGATTGATTGACCGCTTTCATGCATAACGACTGGTAATGCTCTGCCCCAGGCGAACTCCCTGTTCCTCCGTGTGTCTGGTTCAACGACAACAATGAAAAATATCTAAATATTTCGGATTTGTTCATCAAAATTATTCGTTGTTGCTAACCAAATGCTTGTTGAGGTAAGCCATCTTCTCTTTAAGTTCCACGGAATGTTTGTTGGGGTAAGGCATGCCGATCATGACAACACAGCGACACAAATCATCCGTAAAGTTGATCCCTTCGCTCATTTTTCCTCCTGAAAAAACACTTTTTTTTTCTTTTTTTGTCTTAGAAAAGGAAGAGAAGTTACAAAAGGATGTAAAGAATTGGCCTGACCGACAACGCTCAATAGTAAAGATCCGTTCAATTCTTGGGCTATCTTCCGGCAGCTTTCAATACATTCGGCATACTTTTTGAGGACTTGCTCTACTTGGCTGCTTTCTTTAGGCTCCCTAAAGATCTGTCACGACGAAAAAGCGTCAATAGGAACCCGCAACACCTTTTTTGTTTATACTTTTTTCCTTTTTTCAAGTCCTTCCCAAACTTTCGTCTCTTTCCAGCGGCGACTGACAAGTTCTTCATAGTCGTAAGACGGAAAAAAGCAAACCACGCCCCCTTTTACTATATTGCACAGGTTTAGTAACGACTGCCCCATTTCATCCATCTAAATAAAAAATAAATATTTTGTAGGAAAATTTATTTATTTTGAGAAAATTTATTAGTCAAAAGTTTCTCTAAAGAATGAGCATCATACCACAGATGGGTCGTTCCGGGAAGTATAGGTGAAATCTAACGTTTTCCCTGAAGGTCCCTTGCTTAGCACTATAGGGAGAACGTGACTATCCGGAATTACGTGGCCATACGTAAAGTGTGCTACTCGTTCAGGAGCCGCGCCAGCCAATGCGAATAATTGATGCTCAAATTGCGAAACGGGTTGCATCGTTCCTCCCGCAACTACTACGGACCTACCGTATGGTACAATCAAACCAAAAAAAATATATTACAACAGACGGCCCTCTTCTCGCAAAGTAAAAGTTAACAGATGACTTGTCTGGGCAAACGCAATGACTAAGCACATGTTAAAATTAGTCCTAACGCTAGCATTCTCTTCAGATTCCAGAAAGCGAAAATTTTTAAGAAAATCGGCCCCAAAACGTTTAATAAAAACATACACAATAATAGTCAATACAAATAAACTACAAATATTACAAATAAAATTAAATACAAGTAAACAATACATAAAATATAGAAATTAAATTCATTAAAGCGAATAAAGAATTTATTACAAATAAAATAATAACAAAGTAATAGGTGAAATTATTTAACGAAATTATAATAGTGTACTTCGGATCTTATCATAATAGAAGAGTACAGTATATGAAGAAGAAGAAGAAAAATATAGGTAGCAATTTTTTTGTTAGACTTTCCTTGGAGAAAGTGCTTTTGGGGTGAAAGGAGTTATCAGAAGAGTAAAGTGCTTTGTAATATCCTACACATCGATAATCACCTGGCGTCTTGGATAACATCCTTAAAGTGAGAGGCAGGGTTGAGCAATAAGTATTTAAGGTAAGCTTTGTTGGGCAAGACGTGCTGGTAACAGACTACGCGCCCATCTTCATGTCCTGCTAACATACATTGCAAAAACTCCAACACGGCAAACAAGGGCGATTGCATAGGTGAAGGTGTTGTAGATTCTGGCGTAACTTTGTCAACTTGAGGTTCAGAAGGTGCAGTTGGCTTTAATCCGACCAAAAACGAAGACATTCCTGAGCTTTTAACCGGTTTCTCGGCATTTGGTACCACACGAAATCCATACAACTATAAAATCATAGAAATTCCATTAGAACTAGTTATATTACAGGCGTTTAACAGGATTTTCAACATAAAAGACGTCGAGAGATTCACTTTTTGGGGCAGATTCGTCTTTCGGCAAAACTCGATGAGTTTGAAAAGATTCACGTTGTCAATACTCGCTTCAACCAAGAAATTGCCCACTAGCCAAATCTTCGTGGAATCTTTTTTCTCGTTAGGATTCGCGGATGGTTTGTTACTTACTTTAAAAAAAATAAAAAAATTGAACGTTGTTTTTTTTGTAATTTTTATGAATTATCTGTACTTATAAGTCGCGAGAGGAGATTTAAAACGAAAAGGAGCTGCTTGACGTATAACAGGTTTTTGGCACTGAGTTTCGTTTTGTACTTGCTGGAGTACTGCAAAAGCTGACTATGAGTGTGCGACACCTAAAAGAGCGTTCAGAGTGAATATCAAAATGGCAAAAAATAAAGTAAAGAAAGTTACTTGAGTACCGGTGAGAACTGCGCTATGGATTTGGCTAATGGTTTCGAGTAAGTTATGGGCTTCGTCAATGATAACGACATTGTCTTTCAAACTTATCCCACATGCTTCACGAGTAGCTTTATGCAGCAAAGTTTGATAAGGCACGACAAGCAACTAAGAATTTAAAAGCAAAAGTATTTTTAAGCAAAACTTTTTTTAATTTATTTTTTCGATGGAATGCGTTACTTCGGCTTCGTCAACAGCAAATCGGGCAGCATAATACGGACAAGCTTTCCGCTCTTTTGCCATCGTGAGTAATTCTTCGATATCATGAGCATCCGAGAGCGATAAATCTCGCAAATCTCGCTCGAGTTGGTTACTATGGAATTCGCAACCTGACGTATGCTTCTGCTTCTGGCGTTTTTGCACTGTGTCCCCTTCAACTTTGGTTGCTTTGCTTTTGGTTTTCTGAAGCTCCATACACCTTTGAGAACAAAAAATATTTTTAAAAAATAAAAAATGTTTGCCCATTTTAAGCGAAGTTTATTATTTACCTATCATTGATAAGCGAGTTCGAACCCAGTTTTCTGACATTGGGGTTTACGCACATTACTGCCCTTGATGCTAAGCACACCAAACGAATCTCGGAAGCGAACGCGCTGCGTTGTACTTCGCGTACAAATTGCGATAACTGGGAATGTGTTCGACTGCAGTAAATAATCTACATAAAAAATAAAGTAAACTACAAAAATAATAAAAAATAAACGCAAACGTTTCATTTAAAACGTGAAAAATCTTGACTTACTTGAAGTTCTCTGTACTCGTCCTCTAAAACCTCTTTTTTGTCGCAAGCAAACTCTTCGTCGCTATGGTAATCATCAATCAAATGTTCGTCTCCTTCGTCGACGATTTTCATGGATAAAAGCGCTTCGTCTTCTTCTTCAAGAGTTTTAGCGGCACTACCAAACGCATTTGGAGCTCGACGTCGTGCGAGGGTATCCACACTTCGCTTCTAAGGAAGACCTTTTTTAAAAAAAATAATAATTGATAAATGAAGTTGTGTACTTTGAGGTTCTTAGCGCGCGTCAAAGTACTCGCAACCTTGTTCTCGAAATCGCAAATCAGTTTAAGTTCGATGCGTTTGGTGGTAACAAGCATAGAATATTCGTGCTTTTTAGCGGCAGCCGTAAACCAATCAGTCTGGCTGTCTGTCCCACTACTCTGCTGCTCTGCTTCCGTAATTGCCTTTTCTAATCCAAGCTTATGTTCTACCTTGTAGTGCTTTAACCATGTAAGGGCTCCACATATAATACTGAGGGACTTCCCCTAATGTGACAAAATAATGCAAACATTATTTGTAATACGTTTAACCCTAAATGTAATCAGTTTAAATCGCTTATTCTTGTTTTTAAGAGCTTTTATAGCAATGCAGATTTGTATGTTTGTTCAAAGAGGATGCAGGACTTTACTTTTCATGAAAATGTTATATAAAAGCTGGCGAAAATGTAGATAAGCCATGCGGAAACACCTTTTATAGCAAGGCCACTTACAGTTCCAGTAGGGCTTTCAAATATGCCAAGTTTCTTCTCTTCCAACACCGTGAAGAGGCTTTTCATGAAGCTCAGCTGAACAGGGTATGGGGTAAACGGAAATCTAAAATCTAGGCACTCCATGCCCTTTTTAAATCATAGCACAGCTACAAATAGTAAAAATTACAACGTATTTATGCAAATTTAGCCTTCCAGCTTGGCTTCTTGTATTGATAACACACGTGTTGTATTCGAGTATCACGTGAAGCGAAAGAATTCAAAGATCATAGCAACAAAGGCTAGGAATTCTCACGTAGAAGTACAATTCTACCATACTAAATGCGACACCAGCGTCGAAAAGTAAGACTTTATCCTCCAAAAGACGTTCAATAGTTAGCGACATTTCATACTAAGGATGCTAGTATCGGTATTTTAGGGACATGCCCAAACGCTTAGGCTCCTCCCCAAACATATGGCTGAACCCGCTTTTATGCGAGAGTTGCTGCTTTTAGTAAACAAGAAAGGGTCCGGCTAGCCAGTGCTGGTCCAAAAAGGTTGTCAACCACTGAATTAGAGCAAGTCCGTTTCTCCTTGTGTTGGTCGCCCTTATGATGTAACTATTAAAACGGCTTAAAAATGTTTTAATCTCTACTCATTCGAATGAGCAGAGACTTCTCAACTCGATATCCTGTTGGCTCCTCTGAGAGTTAGACACATGTCGTACTTTTGTCGAATTGCTTGTGTCGCCTGTACTACCAAGATTGTACTGCCGTCACGATAAAAACTATTGATGGGCTGTGGAGTTTAACGCTGTGCCAAATCCGTAACTGCACCAAACCCTTTGGTAATATATTAGCTGTCATCTATTTGAATATGAATTTCAGACCTATAATGTAATTGTCGTAGGTGTTCTTTTATAACGGCTTTCTGGATTGGATGTACTCTGTACAGCAAGAGGAGAAGCCTAGAACGACCCTAAATAATATTCCTTGCTGGTTTCAAGTACCATTGGGTCTTCTGGTGGTGAATCCGGTGGTTATATGCATTACGTTTCAGTTCCAACTGCGGCTGACGTGCTTTAAGACAAAATTGACACATGGGAAGGGTCCCGACGGATGCTCAGTAAAGCAGCTTTCGGTTCAACTTTGTGTGCTGTTGTAAAGTTATTGAGAACTGAGTAGAATTGTAACGCTTGCTTTCGCAATATTTTGCATTTCTTGTCAAATTTATTCCTCCCAAACAAAGCGCTAGCGCTTCCAAATCTGTTGGAATCTTTCTTCTGTGACCAGCTCCAAGCATTGGCTTCCTTATTTGCTTATTTTGTACCCAAAATGTTCCCCGTAGAATCTAGTTTCAAAAAATTTTATTTTCTGTGGTACGGTTTGTAATAAAAACGTAAACTTTGATCGGAACTGATCTGGTTCCGATCAGTCCCGGATTGATCGGATCGGGACTACTTTGGTTGGGGGTTTTACTTATGTTGTACAAAACGTTCCTCGCAAAAACAAGTTCCAAACAAATATTGTATTGTGTGATTTTTGAAATAAAGGCGAAAATTCGATACATTTTTGTAAGAATTTTTCAAAAGATCCGCTCAAAGGGGTGGGGCCTCACGAAAAGGACGAATCCTATTGGTGGATTCGGCCAAAAAGGGGGCGTGGCTCCTTTTCGAGCTGGGAAAGCTTTTTCAGGGATTTTTTCCATAAGGAATAACGTTGTATCAAGGGGGTCCCCTTGAAAAATTGTGGGAAAATGAGAGCCTCGCCCCTTCCCCTGTTTCCAGCTCTCCTGCTCGGTTCCCTATTCCTGATATTCGAGTTCGTGCTGCCGAAGCTACACAATTTCGAATATAGGAATAGGAACCTCGCCGGGAAGGCATAAGGTATAGAGAGAGGAAGCCATTTTATTTTCGTTTTTTCACGAAATAAAGTGCCTCGACCGGGATTCGAACCTGCGACCTTCCGGTCACAAGGCTTGCGTCTTATCCACTCGGTTATACGCTTATATGTGAAGCGCGTTGAAACTTCTATAAATCCAACATATGAAGTAAGCTGGTCTTCGTGTATGTTGATAGTGTTCCATCTATTGTTCCTTCTAAATTTATCTATTGTTCATCTAAATTTAAAATCCTTCTCAAAGGTCCCTTAAAAGATCGTCAAAAATTAAAGACCTCGCACCTTCCCCTGTTTCCCTTGCTCGGTTTCCTATCCCCAATATTCGAGCTCGTGATGTCGAATATTCACAATATCGAATATGGGTATAGGAACATTGCCGGGAAGGCATAACGCAACAGAGAAAGGGAGCCATTTAATATTTCGTTTTTATACGAAATAAATTGACTCGACTGGGTTTCGAACCTGCGACTTTCCGATCACAGGGTTTCCGTCTTATCCACTCGGTCACACGCTAATATTTAAAGAGCGTTGAAACTTCTATAAATACAATTATGAATGGAACTGTAAAAAATTTTTTTAAAAAATGTTTCATAGAGCCATCTATTGACAAGAGCTGCGTTCCTGTTCACGCCTTCGGACGTTCGGACATCCACTTGCCCAGCTTATTCGACAGTTAGACCTGTCGTCTACTTGTTATCAGCAAAACATCCCTTTGGGGTTTGGGTTTGGCTATAACTTAAGTGCGTGCATTCGTTTACCGTTTCATTTCGTGTAAAAGTAACCATAAGACGAATAAGAAAATCAAATGGCGTCCAGTCGTCTACAGAGAATAGGAACAATATTTTCCAGGTAGGTTCAAGCTGTCTGTTCTTACTACATTATCACAACTAGCTAGTAATTAATTCGTTATTTTTCTTTCACATCAGAGTAACCGGTCTCCTGAAATCGGGTGCCATGAAATCTGAAGACAAACCGTTGTGGTACGACGTGTACAAGAGCTTTCCCCCTAAATACGAGCCTACTTTTGCCCGGAAAGTTGCAGCGAAACCAATAAGACCCTTATTATACGAAGAAGATCTTGACCGAGCTGCCTTACATAAGAACTCCTCCAATCTCGGTATCTTTTCCCTGAAAGAATTTGTTCCTCCCAAGGATTATGATGCTGCTGTAAAAGAAAGAGCGTCTAAAGCAATATCTCCTGAACAAAATTCATAGCACAGAATACACATTTAGTCCTTATATAATGAAATGGTTTCCCTTGTTAGTACAATTGTTTCGCGCTCGTAAACAAAAATCAACGTTAGATTACAATCTCTAACTTATTGTAATTATAAACCTTATAAACAATTCGTCAAGGCACTGTGAGCTGTATTCTCTTTACTAAACAAAATGCACTGCCCCGTTCTTTCATTCCGCATGCAACAACAAAACGCAGGGAGAACTAAAAATAATGGGGAGTACATTGAATATCACTGCATGTCGTTCCACAATAGGCGGGAAAATGGTCTAAAGAGTTAATTTGCAAAGTTGATCATGGTATAAGGTGCTGCTTTTGGTACCGTAAAAACGGGGAAACTCACACAGGCTACGTTTTAATGCCGGGGATTAAAGGTCATGCTCAGCGACACTCTGCTGCAGATACTCTTGGTACAACGATTGCTATATAAATAAGTAAAAAAATAGTAATTATTTCATATTTTTAAAGTTGATTTTACTTTTTGAGCTTTGACGGTTTTCTGGACAAATTCCCTATTCTCCGCCAGGCGGCGACGCTGGCTACGGTTCAGCGTGGTTTGTAAACGCGACGACCAGCGCGCCAAAAGTATACAAACCAAGGACATCACGAATAACGCGATTAAACCGGTGAGATGATAGTCGGCTGGAAGAACGTCCCATAAGCGACGAATCGGAGACTAATAAATAATCAAATAAGGATTAAAAAAACATTATGAAATTATGAACAGGATAAAAAACCACAACTTACGAGATAAAGAGCCAGTACTTCCGTTCCACGGGTTCCTAACAGGGAATTGAGCAATTCCTGAGACACATTGGCCGCTAGAAAGTTCAGAAGGAGCATTGTAGGCACGACGAAGCCCAATAAGCAAAACAAAACGCCTTTCCCCGATGCTTTGACATTGTGCGCTCTAGCATGATTGTCTTGTTCCAGACGTTTGTCAACCAATTCGGATATGCGCTCGCAGTCTTTCTCCAACGTATTTAGCGTGTTCTGAATGGTTTGGTTGATTGTTTTCTCCACATCAGTACAAACTTCTTCGATCTGGTTCACGCAGCGCACAGTCTAATTAAAAAACCCTCCAAATCCATTAAAATTCTTGCCATTTTCTAAGAAAAACGTCCAGCTTTTATGTTTTGTTTACCTTGTTAGGATTCGGGACGTAAATTGTGGGCATATCAAAGCCCGTTTTGTTCAAACCAGGTCGTTTGCATAATTCCTGCACGATTTGCATCATCACCCTAATATAAAATATTTGTAATTAAACATTCTACAAAAAAATAAAATAAAAAAATGTTTTTCGCCTTACCTCTGTCTGTCTCCTTCATGCCCAGCTTCGTCCGCTTTGGACAGATAGAAACGGAGACGCTCAGGGTGTTGAACGTTGAGCTGTTCGACTAAATTCAACGTTCGCTTGCATAAAGCTTGGCCGATAGGATCAAAGAAGACGAAGATGAGATCTGCCAACGTCCCCAGCCATAAAATGGCGTCGTTGACATCAAAAGGATACTTCATGTCTCCATCGACCAAGCCAGGCGTATCCACGAACGTCACCAGACTGAATTTTTTCTGCTTTGAGGTAGAAATCTCCGTGGCCAAATAATCAACCACACCTAAAACGAGTTTTAAAAAATATAATTAAAACCCAGATACAATACTCGAGCCAAAATGCATGGATCCATGGAAAATTAGCACTGTGGAGGAAGGTTTTGTGTGCGGAAAAGTTAAAGCCACGAGAAAGCCCTTCACTGGGCAGCTCTTTCGATATCAGAAGCTAGTGCCCGGAAAAGGACTGTCCCAACGACTCCCCATAGATGTTACGCTTCACTTTTTGTCAAAACTAAGCTAAAAAAAAAAAAAAAAAAAAAAATGATAATCAGAAACTAACTTCATGGAAATGGGAAAACTGAGCTGCCGACCGGGCCAAAGTACTGTACGTTTACTCTTGAACACACCAACATGTTGTTTTCTCGGCGTGGATCCATTTGCAAATGAACGCCTTTAACTACCCAACGCCGCCTATAAAGGCGCACGCTTAGCGGAAAATTTTTAAAGAGGTCCATAGGAGAACGGAAACTGTGGCTACTGTCAAACATTTTCTTTCGGGCCAGCTCTATCAGCATCCGGCATAACTTTCCTCAGCAGCGACACATCCTGGATGTGGATTGCTTCAGTTTTTAACCACTACCGAAGGAAGTGGTGGCGTACAAGATCCTCCAAAATCAAAAACGTTCGCCAGTACATTAAGGCGAGACATTTTTTCTTCTAAAATCGTCTCAGTTTATCCTGTTAAAATCACTTTGTGTCACTTCATATCGTGAAAAATGAAAAAGAAAAAAATGAAATAAATTTCGTTATCTTTCCAAGACACATGCTTTAGTCCTATTCCGTCCCCATTTTATCGTATCGTCGGACACCACACACCAGTCGTGGTCATGCCTTCAAATATGTCAAACTCATGAACCTTCGAGCCGTCTCAGTTTTCAGCTTAGATAAAAACAGATTATCTCGCCCCGCCAAGCGACCGTGATGAGTAAGAAGACTCCCATGCACACACACAGGCTCCCCTAACCCTAGTAACGATAGACAAACTCGACAGAGTGCACGATAGAGTGCACACAACATCTGTAAAGAGGGCTTCATCGAAAAAGAAAAAGGCTTGGTAGCGCGTTTGTCAAACGTTCTACCCAAATAGTTATATGACTATGAGTCACTGGCAGTTTAAGGGAAGCAATACGGGGGGGGGATGCGGGGCGCTTACCAGGGATATCTTGGAGTGGCCTGAAGTGTGGATACAGATGAAGCGTTGCATTGCCCTATAATATAAAATAAGAGATATCAGATCCCACCATATATTTCCTGCCTTTTTATCATACCGTGAGAGATTCACGCTTCCGGCCACTGGTGACGAAGGTAAAGCCCTGCGTTTCAATGGCAACGCCAGTCCGCTGTACATGCTCTTCAATGTACCAATTAATGAAGGTTGATTTGCCCGCCGAGTGATTGCCAATAAGCAAAACGGTGATTTTCTTCCGCGGGGCCAATAACGTCAAACCCAATTCCTGGGCAATGCGGACCAAACCTGCAAGAATTAATAAAAATACAAATAAATTAATATGATTATACAAGAACTTCGAAACGAAGGAAATGGAGGGGAAATCTACATCTATATAGTCAAGTGCATGTACGGAAGGAAGATAATAAGATTACGAGGAATGGTGACGGTACTTGCCTTGGTCTGGGTCTATATATAGTTTGTGGCATTCCCTCAATATGCGTTCATTTACAGTCAGGGTTGCTTGTTCCACTGTGGCATTTGCTGCACTTTTGGTCTTATTGCGGGCTGTCATCTTTCTAAAATTGTATAAAAAAATACGCAAATTAGAGGATAGATATTAACGTTAATTGGATTTATTTTAATGTATTCTAATACAATAGGAGTACATTTTGCACACTGCGAAGAAGTTATTCATTCATTGTAGCACACTATTTTGGAACATGGAAGATTCTTATATTCGTTTTCAGTAGTGTAGTTAGACAAAATGGTAAGGTTAGAGATATATACCCAAGCTTTTGACGCATATTATTTATTGGAAATACTTGCGTAATGACTCTGTAGTACGGAAACCACACTTGCCGGTAAATTAGCAGCCGTTGATAACGTCTTTTTTTTTGTTTTGCCACTTGTCAGACCGACATGGACTAAGCACTGCCCGCTGGCCCGCCCACCACATCCAGCTTAAGTTAGCTAATCTACCGCTTGAGCGCTTCGATCGATTTTACACTTTCAAAAGCGACTAAAAATCCTTCCATTCCACAATACAGACAATAATTAATAAAAACTTCTATAGTATTACTACGAAACTGCAATATATGATCAACATATAGTATTAAAGACACAGTTTAGACATTTATTTGTTTATTCCATTCATTTATTTATTTGTTAGCTAATCTACCGCTTGAGCGCTTCAATCGATTTTGTTTTAAAAAGCAAAAACAAAAATATTTCGTCCCACAACACAGAAAATAATGAAGAAAAGAAAAGCTAGAATATTACTATGATACTATATATGAGCAACGTATAATACTGAAGGTATAGTTTGAACACATACTAGAATAATTTGCACATTTATTTGTGAGCGGTCAGACCTTATCCCTTATGGCAAACGAAACTGTGTTGCTTTAATCTCATTGCATCTAAACAAATTGAACACATAACCTCAAACAATCTGACTTAACTGCCTTTAATCTAGTATGGAAGCAATAGCATGCGACAGCAATTGTCTAAACAAGAAGAATACCCGGATATTGAAAATCGAAGCCATACACCGAATGACTTTGGCTGGCATGTCTCCTTCCCGGTTCGGCAACACCGTTTCCTTATCCGCAGCTAAGAAGAACCTTGCGAACTATATTTTTGGTAGTTCGCCAAAATCTTCACAGGACTTCTCGAGCCAGTCTATACGTGCACAATCAGGCAATGTTCCGTGAATAAAAATTGCAATTAAAGAGAAAAAAGGCCATTCTCGCCGTCGATCTACGGGGAAGCCTTTCTTCAATACCACAACGCTTGGCAGAAAAACTTATAGCCGAGTGTCCGCCGCCCAGAAAAAGCTAAGTGGTGTGTTTGCATTGGCATTCATAGATCCTGCCTTGGTTGCCATAGCGCGACAGTTCCACCACAAAAGCGCAGCATGCCAAGGCAAAACCTTTATAAATTATGCAAATAAGGAATGACGTCCTAAAGGTAAAAACAGATACTGAGGCAAGACACCCTTTGAAAAGTGCTCGACTTCCTTCCTTCTTTGCTTTGGCGCTTCTTGTGAAGCGAGTTGCTCGGGCTTTATAGTCCGTTTGTCGCGTGCCATTGCTGGGTTGTGCATGAGCATATTCCGGCGTCGACGTTCCACGACATCGAAGCTAACTCTGCTGCACTGTTAAGCAGTAATTTGATTCAGTGCAAGTGGCAGCACCATCCTTTAGAATTAACAGTTTGACTCACAATCCCCAGAAAGTCAGAGTGGGATGTGGGTTTGGAGGCAAGCAATTAACTTGCTTTAACCATGTTTAACATGTATGTTCCCAGAGGTGAAAAGCGTGTATCAAGTTACAAAATGGAAGTAACAGGTCATGATCGCTACGGCTTTGGCCACTCTCTGCTCTCGAACAAACCCAAATTTAAACGTCGTTCGCGGTCAAAACACCGGCGCAGCAGTCTAATTGCATCCGCAGTAGTTGCCGAACCATCAGCAAACAGTGCAATAAAGCCTGCCACAATCCGCAAATCCAAATCCAAAGAACGTTCTGCGTTGCTGCATGACGCTACTGGTAGCCATCCAGGTTCAACCATGATTGGACAACAGGACACGTGTACCTCCTCGGTGGATACCGATGCGACGGAAGACATTTGGACGGGGATTAACGCTTGTCACCGCCGAGAAAAACAAGACCACAAAGATTCACCAAATACTCCCAACCACGGAGCTAAAAACAAACGTACCGGAATCCCTCAACAAGCCTGGACTAATGTCGTCACTACAGGATTAGAGGCAATGGTAAACTTTTTCTCCTGCATGTCACTCCATACCGTGACCAACAATTACTTCGAGAACGTTCAGCGGAAAAATAGGTAAAAAAAAAACATCAACAAGATAACAAAAAACAAAGTTTAAATCCGAGCTAAGAGGATTTCACCTTTTCCATTGCTTTTGTTTTTCTGCCAGCTGCACCTGGCACTCCTTCTAAAGACCCGTAATTAACACCATCAAAACTGGTTAGTAAATCCCAGGATTGCTCCCATTCCCCCATTACAAGCCCGCAGGGGTAAACATCTTATCCCATTAATTAAATTACCCCATCATGCGAGACGGATAAGGATACATCCTCTCTTAGATCCCGAAATACCAAGTCCCCAAACGAACAAGAAAATCTCGAGTATGCAAATAACCCATAATAAAAATAAACACGCAATAAAATATTTTTAAAAAAAGAATAAAAAGTACACGCAAAAGTGGTGCCAAATAAAAGTGCAGGGAAAATATAATGTAAAAATAGGCAAAATACAAGTGTTCACGAAATTTCCCAGCATCACATGAACAGTTTCTTTGGTGCGGCTCTTTAATTAAAAATAATTGACTGCGAAGCTGAACATCGCCTTGTTCTTCTTCTCTTTCAAACGAGTTTTTTGGGCTCCTCGAAGCACTCGTGGAAGTGGTCCACAGGCGTGTTTTATCCCAAAGAAAACTGCAAGCTATGACAGTAACTCACTTTTTCTTCCCAAGAAAGACACCAAAGACTTCGCTAATTCGGTATATGCATGCTTGTTATATCCAGAACAAACACATACAAAACGTAAATAATAATACAATTTAAACCAAACAATGAGGGAGAAGTAACATTTCTTTCAAGTGATTTGCTCTAGATGTCCCCTCTTTAATTCCAGACCAAATAAGGCACGCGGCGCCGACGCTAGAAAACATGCGGTACCCATGTCTTTTATCATTGGGATTGCGACGTCGGCGTCCCTCCGATGAGTTGGGCTAACAGCCAGCTCACCCTTTATTAGATGGCAGGTAGTGATGGGATAAAGGCCAACTGTGCAGGGTTATGACTCTTACTAACGCGCTCGAAACAATATCGTTTCGCGATTCCAAGTGATTCTATTACCTTACCGTACTGAAAAAACGAGTGGGGTTTGAAAGTACTACCTGGGGTACATTTAGTCATTCAAACATGTTTAACATGTACAGACGCCGTTTTATGGCGAGACAAAAACTGTCCAGTAACGAAAGTGACGAGGAGCTCGGCCACGATCGTTTTAATTACATGAACCCCAAAGTTAATTACGACAAGTGGCCACGGCGCATTCGACCCAAGCGAACATTGCTGCGAACCGAGTTAGAAGCGCCTGAAACTCTGCCTCATTCCTACCGCAACCAGAAATGTAATCACTGGGGAAAGTGTAACTCATCATCAGCAGCAGGAACAGCCACCGCTTTGAAGTTACAAAGCAACAAAAAGTGCTCAGATTCAGCCAGCTTAACCGGCAGCGAGTCTAGTCATAGTACCCGACACAAGTGTGATTCTGCTTTGTCAGAAGATCAAGGCTCACTTAACAGAGTTTTCGCTTGTCTGGGAGTTGAAGATCATTACCATCCCCCTCCCTTAAACAGTTCCTGCCACAAAAGCCGCTCGCTCCAATTACCCTTAACGGGCAGGTAATTAACTAAATCGAAAACTTCTAGCCGATCCATCCTCGTACACCCGCTTAACCCGCGTGCCTCTCGTAGGTACCCCGCCTCTCCTATACCCACCTTACGTAAAGCACAAACATGCCATCCTAATGTGGTCCTTCCCCAGTATTGTATTAATCAATGTAGGTCACGCAAACAAGGCCGAAGCCAATGAAAAGAACGTCGAACGCACCTTCCAAGAAGCTATAGGTATCATTAGTTAGTTACTTAGACTTTGGTTTCCCATCACATCAGCTAGCATAATGGAAAGCGTAACAGAAACAGAAAATATAATAAGAAACGGAAAAAGAAACAAAGCAAAACTACCAACCGTCATGTTCTAAGGCTTCAGTTTCTAGTCCAAGCTTGCAATGGACTTTTTTGTTCTTTTTTTTGCAATATAACGCCCTAGTATGTTCGTTTACGCCACATGTCACAGACAACAACATTACCTAGTAAAGTTTGTGCAATAGGTGGAGCTCCGCCGTTTAGGATTGCAAAGCTAACAAGGGGAGTGGGGACACACAAGCTTGGCTAAAGGTCAGATGAATGCTGTATAGTACACACATATAGCATGAGTGGGTACTTTTATCCATGCGTGGTTTTAGGTCTTCTCAACTCATAAGGTTGTCCCCCTTTTTAAATTTTTCTTCCTTATTCGTTTCCTGCTCCTTTTTCTAATGCCCCTTTTTCTAATACGTGGACGTCCTTTATTTGCAGGAAAAACAATTGCGATTATAACACGGTCCAAGGGCAAGAAAACTTCGATCTGGAGTTGGAGCGACGTTCCCCAGGCGATGTACGCGAAATGGCAGCTCGTTTATGCCGGCAATACATTCGCTGCTCGGGCAGATATACATTGCTCGATCAACTGCACGATATTGGTAAGCATGTCCGCTCTCCCTCTCTTGTGATCGGTTCTCTAGCTGTGCAAACTGGTCTACTCATCTTGTACTCGCAAAGGGGGGCTGGGTCTGTATAATTCGATATAAAACGCTCAATAACTCGCAGACTGTATAATGTTCGAAGTATAATGTTGCGAAGATTTTCCTCTCTAACGAGTCAGCTGGAGCAGAATCTGCTCTTCATGTATTCATCAGAGCGGAAACTTGAAGGAAAGAAAAAAGACGAAGAAATAAACGAAGAGTAAAGATCAAGGATATACGCACGAGATAGAGGAGTTTTCGGTCTTACAATGTCAGAGATCAATATATTGTAGGAACTGCCTGAAAATGTCATATCCTGCTCGCTTTGAGACTTATTTTCCTTTAGCACGAAACCATGTGCTTAATATTTAATTTAATTGCACTTTTAATTGACCATCCTGATGTATACAGTCGAATCATTTCCCACAAGAAATAAGGTCCTCTTCGCAAGATTAATTTCTTGGAATTATCCCAGCCTCTTTTAACAGCTCATATACCTTTTATTTTGTCTAAAAAGAAAGAAAAAAGAGATGGGAATTGCTTAAGAGTCTTTTCAAATCTTGGCAAACGATCAGACCTTTTTTTCATCCCTTTTTTCTTACTGTATTGTAGGTTCCCGTATTGACAAGCAGTGGTTCATGGTCCGGGACACGGTTTTGAAAACTGAGCGTCTTCTTACATTAGTACCACAAAATGCTTCAGGGTACACCCCGTTGGCCTTTACGACCAATACTCAGGACGCAGTCTTGGATCTCTTCGAAGCACTGCAACACCCGTATATTTATCCCATTCTGGACCTGGATTTCCTACCGGGCATTCCATTATACGGATCAGCTTGTGAAGCGGCCCGCCCAGTACTCGTCACGGTCTTTCCCTTCAACGGCAAAGGCTCTCTCAAAGACCTTATCTATAGGGTAAGTCCTTAAACATACACAAACCCGAAACTAATGCCAAAAAACAAAATTTATTTTTCCTAAAAAGATTTTTTTCTCAACTTGATTTCATTTACTTATTTTGCTTATTTAAATTTTTTCTTTTCTTTTACAAATTAAGAACGGTATACAGGCACATTTATTTATCTAGATTTTTGTATTTATTTATTTGTGATGGTTTTCCTGTATACTTTGCAGAGTCGGTGGCAAGACGACTGGAGCCAGAAGTACCGGCAACGATCTGAAGGTTTGCCCTTCCTGCAAGTCCAGCGTTTAGGCAGACAGATCCTGGAAGCTTTACTCTTTTTGCAAGAACGCGGATTTCCGCCGTTTGGCCATTTGCACTCGGGCAACATCATCATTCAGAACGGAGTGGCGCGGTTAGACCTTTTAATCGTTCCTTTTTTCTCTCTTTACTTCCTCTTCCCTTTTCTAAAAAAATAAATAAAAATATATTGATTTATCACTCTTGTCAAACTCAGGTTAACCGGCTTTGAAAATACGCTGTTGGGATATACATCCCGCGTTTACCCCATCATCAAGAACTTGTTGGATGGCGATATGGGCGCATTAGACTCTGTTTGCTTTGGTAAATGCATCCACTTTTATCCAGATAAGGGCAACACCAAAATTGCGTTGAAAAGCACTAAAAAATGAAAGAAAAGATAAGAGGATTTGAAGGGAGTTGCTAACAATACCCATTTCTTTTACTAAAGGGCACGTCCTGTTTGAGATGTGTGCTGGCTACGAGTTGTACACGCCCAGGCCTTCTCAACGTCATATGGAAGATCTCAAGAACTACCCACAGGTGAGTTCCATGCTCCAATGCACCTTCAAAACTAAATAGAAAAAAATTAATCCACACAAAAGAAGACATTTTCATTCAAACATGTACATGGAAAACCTAACAGGTGTTGGACGTACTGGACTTCATTTTCAACCACCCTAGCGGAAGGTTTCCGTCTATAAAAACGCTCACTTTGCTCGACTTTTTCCGAAATATCGATCTTCGTGAAATGCGTTGTCCGTCAATCAAGGTACGTTACCTTCTATACTTATTTTCTCTCCCGTTTTTTTGTCTATTCCATACCTGCCAGTCCTGAAAGTCAAACTGCAAAACGAACAAAACTGAAAAGAAATAAAAAATGAGCAGAAAACCCTTGACAATAGTAACACTCTTCATTCTTTTAACGACTTTAGAAGAGCTAAGGCGTAGAAATAAAAATAAAATGAAAAAGAAAAGTGGCAGAGAAAGAAAAAGCAAACACTTTTAATCCGTTTTTCTTCTTCTTTCCAGAACTTCTTCTATCCCAAACTGTCGCTAGCTTCCACCACTCTACTGGAGCAAGTCCGCTCCTATTCAACAAGGTTCATCCTATTATAAATGCCCTTGTGCACGTTTTATCATTCAATCATCTTGGAATTATAGTGAACGCCGAAGATCACGCTCGGAAACTTTGCTCGAGTTGGCAGGCGAATCGGACGGATCTTTAGAATCCATCTGTACGGAGGCCAGGTAACTAAAAAAAGCGAGCTCAAAAAGTAAACATAAACACTTTACTTTTACGAATCTATAATCTTTCTTATAAAAGCTAAAATTCTGTATGAAAAAATTCACAACCACACAGTACCAGATACTATTCAGAGGATGACTGGTTCATTTGCTACCATTAAACTCAAAAGAACGGGTACTTAATCCCTACTTTTCACCCAATTCTTGCTGGCTTTTCACGCAATTTCATTAACTGCCCGGCCTGGCTGCTTTTCCTAATATCCTCTAGTCTCTTAGGCAAACTATATATTAGAAAGCTATAGACATCTTACAAATTGCGGTAGCTCACGGAAAACCCTTGTTAAAACTCCACTTTTCTTTCACCCAACAATGAATGCATTTGATTTTATCTTACACAACGTCGTTGGAAAACTAATGATTTTCTTCGCTTTAGCATCGACGGACATGGAGCCCAGAATAACGTTTCGAAGAAAAATGGACAATTGAAGACGACGACAGCAGCAGCAATAACAATCGCAGTGGCGCCATCTGGTGCAGCTTATCCTCCATCTATTGCTTCTTCCTATAGTACGCCTGTAGTTTCGCTAACTTCATTGTTGCTTCAGGATATGGTGCCAAGCAGTAATGGAGAAGTTCCTCATCATCAGGTACAGCCAAAGAATATTATTGAAAAAATAACTTCTGTTTCTTAAGTACCTGCACAAGACTTTCGTAATTGACAGATCTAAGGTCTAGGTAGATCATGAGTTGCCTTATCACCCGCGTCCCAGCAGCAAACCTGTGGAAGCTTTTCATACGCCTTTGCAGTCTCCTAGCGAAACATTTAATGTGGATATAGCTTTTGCTTCGGCCTCTAGCTTTGTAAAGCAGGCTCGTGCATCATCACTCTCATCCCCCGATCCGCCTTTACTGGTTGTAACGTCGCCGGAGAACTCGGAAACGGTAGTGATTCATAGCAACTAGTTTGGATATCATTTGAAATATTCACTTGATGAAAATTTCATTTAGTTAAACTCCATTCCATGAAAATTTCTGAATCCTCCCCACTTGCAATGTATTAGTACCGATGAAAACAAAAATAGACCAAAAAATTTCGCTGCTGCTGCCAAAAAATAAAAATAAAAAAATAAATTACCAAGAAAATCAAGTCTTGCAAAACTAATTTCAAGCTTTTCCGAGGATCTAATTATTGAAGAAGCAGGTGCATGGTGCTAAAAAAATCAACCACCATAAACAGGAACCACACACCGAGTTCTCCCAATGACGGCAGTTATTACTTGGCAGTTTAACTGATACTGGCAAAGCCATACCTCGTGTAAAGAACTATATGATCCGAAACGGCGACGTACGTGTACTAATCATGGGGGCGTTACCCTTTCTATAGGGTTCAGAAGTTATATTCTTCTTCCTTCCTTGTTATTAAACGGGTGAACGAAAATGCGCAAAGAATCGAACATTTTTTGGCTGGTTGGTTTGGCTGGCTCTAATAAGTCAATCGTAGGTTTATATCGCTCTAGTTTAACAGCTTTCCTTTCATTTTTACCGTTTCTTTTGGCGCGACACCTTTTTAGTTCCACGATATTATTTCTCTCTCTGCGAAGAAAAGCCCCGTAAGCCAATTAGGAAACTTTTGTGGCGTCTAATAACCGTGACGAAAGTCCTCGATGTCGACTTGGAACTCTTGGAGCAGTCCAAAAGAAGGCCCAGCTATAGAGTCGAAGTGGTTGAGTGCACTGTAACTTGACTTGACAAAAGGAAATGTGCCAAGTGGTGTAAAAGAGTGGGTATACTGCTATTGTTCCTTGACCATGACTAGTTATCGGAGTGCATCCCAACAATAATGGTAGTAGAGCATCACAGCCATATTCACCACAGCAGGTCCTTTTTACTTCAAACCACAAGATACTTGTATCTCGGCAGTGGGTGCTTATTTTAACTGAGCAAAAACACAAACAAGAACCTAAAGAAAAGGTAAGAGGAAAAGGTAAAAAAGCACCTCGGGACACCCAACAGGTAACACATACGCATCACAGGTATGCAAGTTAAGAGTATTTGCCTTCCCCGCAGTCCTTTTTCTCAGTCAAGTCAACTCTTTCAGAAGAGTCAGACGTATCCAACGTTCGTTCTACTTCTCTACGCCTCTTACACCACGTGCTGTTTCATTTAGACACGCAAGTATAATGTGAAGAGGAAGTTTTAACGTACATAACTGGAAGAAAGTTTTCTGTGGGAGTAAGTTTGGAAAAATCGGTATGTCATGGATGTGAACATGGAGCCGAGTTGCGCCAAAACGACGATTATTGCAAGGGGAAGTGACGATGGAATTACAGTGTATGCTGTTAACGGTAATGGAATTGGAAGTGAGCACGAACATGTGATTTACGAGTCAGGATCGGCGAAAACTATCGTGAATATTATTAACTCGGAGCAAACCATTGTGCCCACTCATGGTCCGCATCATACGCTTACGCTGAAGATTGCGACTGCAGGTGAATCATCCTGGAGCAATACCAGCACTGACTCGGCTTGTTGGGATTCTTTCGAGGACCCTGATGATGTGCTACCTTACGCGTGTAAGGAATTTTTCGAGAAACGGCGTGAGTCGTTGGACTTGTGGACGACAAGGCAATCCAATCCCGTGTACCATCACCCTGACGACAAAGAGTCGCAACTCAACCGTAAACTCGGTGTACTGCGCCAAGAAATTGTGAGTACAATATCTTAAGTAATTGTACGGTACTATAAATACTTGCAAATACTTCCAAAACATGCAACCAAAGGTAATTAATGTAATTACTGTACCTATAACGACAATAGAGGTAAAAGGATATTAAAGAAGTAATGCGTTTAAAGTATATTCCCGCCCATCCCATGTTCCTCGTTTAATCACCAAGGACAGGATACTCGTTAGGTTATTATTTACTAGTGAAACGTTCATAAGTATTGGAAATCAATAAGAAGAACTTGTACCATCAAAATAAGGGTCACTTTGCAGCATTGTGTGGGCAAGGTAACAATGAAACGTATAATGTTGTGCTGTGCGCCAACTACGAAACATGGAACACGTTGTACTGTGCTCAACTATGATTTTTTTCACCCAATTTCAACCACGTAATTCTTTGGTGCTTTCTTTCACCGAACATCCATACGCGGACATGCGGAAAATCCTGGAAAATGCAATTTCCGCGCATCACGTGACGATCCCAGGGTTTTTACATAGTGGGCATTACTACGGCATCAGTTGCATTGTTATGGTTGCGTAGTGGAATGCTTTCTATAGCATGTTTTCCCTCCCTGGTTGCCCCTTTCTTCTCCATTGAATCGAGCGCTTTACTAGAGATTTCCCTTATTCTTTTTTAGGTAATTTTTGTCCTGTACAAAAACGAAACAATAACAACGAGTCAACAAAAGGGTAGAATTCGAGTCATGTATTCTATTCAGGAATGTTAAAAAGAGTATATACTCCACTCAACACAACACTCACTAGGGGAAAGGACATTTCGTCATCTGTGCTTTCTCCCGTTTGCTTTTGCAGTGTTGCTTTTTTGCAAGGAGCTCAACTTTAACCTATGGCAAGATCTGATGAAGGAAATTCAGTGTCCTCGATGACCATCAAACGAGAACAAAAGGCAGTACTGTGACGTTTTCGAGTGCTGTACTGTAAAAAATCTAAATCATAATCTAACTTTCTCCATAATGAACCACATCAGTGTTTCCCAAGAGCCTCACTAACCATGTCTTTCCCAGAAACCTTCATGCTGCCTTTTTGCGTTTTTACTAAACTGAGAATAGTATAAACCATAGGGAAAAGCCTTCCTGCGAACAAGTCCCAACACAACGACTTGCCTTGTCTCTCCTGTCCTCGTGGTACCGTTATCCAGCACGAGGCCGCGGAAACGCGCACTGAGTGCGGATGCGAAATTAACCCAAAGAAACCGGTCTTTCGCAGTACTCGCACAGTATACGAATTTTTATCAGGAACAGCATTGGCAGTCTAATCCTTTTGCCCACGCTTCAGGTTTTTTGCGCATACTGTTCAATCTTACTAATTCGGTTTGGCTTGTTCCTTGCCACTTGGTAAGGATCCAACAGTTATTCTTTGTAAAAAAATCAAGATTTTTCAAAATGTTCAGAATTTTCAAGAAAAGAATAATAGAAAAACAGGATATGACGTGACGCGAAATTGATTTTAGCTCTTAAAACCTCGCTTTTAAAACTCTGAAAATGGAACGTGGAAACAAAGCAGCTAAATCTCGGAATCAAATCAGTTTCCAATTGGGAAGCGTCCCCAAATCGGGTGAGAAACTATGCTATAAGTGTGTCATGCTCGTTGTCACGTCGTGGTAATGACACGATGCAGGTGCAACTTTGAAAGAAGGGGGGAGTCTTACTACTGCAATTAGTTCACGGGTCAACTGACCATAAGCGGAGGACAGCAGCGTGTTGATTCTTTTTTTCAAAGAGGAGTCCTTGTGACCCCTTTACGCTGTAGTTAGTCCGCAGAAATCGGTCTTGAGGGCACCAAGATACTTCACAAAGAAAACCGGTTTTTCGTTGATGTTCTCTGGTTTGGGTACTAGAGGACCTTCCCTTGAAGAAGCATTTTCTTCTCTCTTTTTTTTCTCTCATTTATAGATTTATACCCTACCCTTAGAAAAAGTACCCACTCGAGCAACAAAAAGATGACTACGGAAGTACTAAGCTCGGTAATAAATCCCGAAATATTGTGCTCGATGCCCCATCATGCATAATTACGGAAGGCCCTACCCTTATACATGTCGTGCCTTTTTTTGCCGTCATCTAGTTATTATGCTCCAAAACTGGGAAACCCGCAGACAAAACCAACTGATGTCATTCACGACCAGCCTAACAATAAAGGTCAAACTGCTGAGTCGGCCATTGTTAACTTTACCAACTTTGGTAATGAAAAAAAAGAAACTGAAAAAAAACTGCAAGGCAAGTCAAGCCCATTTAAAAAAAATATAAAAAATATTGAAGAACGGATTTGTCGTACCTACAGTACCGTTCAAAGAAGGTACGACAGGCGGGTCACGTTTACTTTACTTTAAAAATTTAACGCTTCTTGACAAAATGGACCGAAAGGCACTTCAGTAACGCCTAGCAGGAATAATAATGAGTTTACTTTTCATCAAGTTCACCTTTTCATTAATCAGCTGGAAAGATCGACCGTAGAGTAGTCTACCTGCCCCGTAAATCCCTGGCTCATGGAGTAGTGGAATATAGGTACATGCCCCACTTTTAAAAGCACATCCTCCTCCAAGCCCCTTTTTGTTTACTACCGAAGTGTCGCACCTGGGGGCATTCACGCATCTTATTTGTCACTTTAAATTTTTAAAAAAAATATCCGTAAAAGCCAATCCCAAAGCGCCAAGTCACGTCTACTGTATTCAAAATCATATTGCATAGGGAATAGGGAGGTCAACAAGTACACGAAATCCTGGAACAAACCAACAACAAACGAGTATACGCAACGTAACAACTCGTTTTGGAGGTTCCAATTAATACCAGCCAGACAAGCTGCTTCTTACCCGGCGGCCTACATTGAACCCCAGACGTTAGCCTATATACTGTCGAACGTTTTGCTGCGCTACTAACGTGATGCCCGAGTTTTTATCTCATCTCTTTACAACAGCACGAAAAAGTCCGTGAGAACAGCGTTCGCTTTTTTCTTTTTGTCTTTTCATCTTTGGGACTGCTGTCAGAAGCAAAAGATGAGCTGAGAAACGATCCCTTGTACTCACAGATTTGTCGCTCATGCATAATGATCCCAACTGAACGAACGGTACACTTTCCCTTTCAGTTTCTCACCATAACCCAATTCACCTTACATGGGTAACCTTTCAAGCTTAACGCTTGCATATTAAGCAACTGCTCATTATCAAGCATGTTTCAAGTTAGCCTTGAAAAACAAACTTGGTCATCTACATTCCGTGCAACTCTTTTGGAAGGGGCTATAAACAGCCGTTTGGAGCCAGGAACAGCATAACTATCTAAAAGACAACGAACTTTCGAGATTCTTGTGGCATTTTTGAGTGCATTTGGGTTCTAGGTCGTTTCCCACGTAACTTAGAAGTCAGCAACATTCTTAAGATAGAAATTCCTTGTTTACCTGAAAATCTGAGATTCGTATAAGCAAGATTGAAAAGCTTTTTTGCCCAACACGTTCTCCGGATCTAGTGATAAACGTATTAAAAGTATCCCGCTGTCACCATGACACTACAGTGTCATATTTGAACAATGATTTTTTCTTTTTTTTTGCCAATGGAGTGAAAGAAAGTAAAAGTTTTAACGATTCTCATTAACATCAATTATAATCGTTAACCTAACCTAAGCTACTTAATCTAATCTAACATAAGCTAACCTAACCTAACGCAATCAACTACAGTACCAATTTTCGACTCGAGTGACACCCGTTTGTCATTGCTTTCCCACAGAACCTTTGGCATCAATATGACCATGAATATGACATATTAGTGTCAGTTTTATCTCGGGTTCTGAAACCGGATAATCTGCTGGTTTTGCCTTCCGTAGATCCTTAAAATACCGAAACTTTCTTTAAAGTAAAATGTAAATCAGTTCCAGGAACTGTTTGTCTAGAATAACGGTATCGCTTTCACGCTACAAAAACGGTCGATCAAAGGCACTTTTGGCAAAAACACGAGACCGGATGCGGAGGAGAAAATCTTGAAAAGTTGAGCGAACGTTCAGCCAAGTCAACATTTCACAGGTCGCTGAGTAAAGCCTGTCGCGTGGCACTGATTGCCAAAGCAGATTCGGAATTTGGTACCCTTCCAAACAACCCACTTGATTTTGGAGATTTTAAAAATAGTTGAACTTTTCTTCCTTTTCATTGCTACTGTTTCGTGTTTTCGCAGGCTTCACTGGTTCAGCAAGACGACGCCCTGTTCCGTCAGCTCCTGTCGCTTCATGCGTCCATAACAGCATTACGCGAAGCTACCGATGAAGATGAAGACGAAGATTCGCCATCGCCATCACCCTGGCCGAGTGTGTCATCCCTTTCCCTGGACGATGATGAAAGACCTTCCATCGTGCCCGTACGCCCTGCACGACGAAAACAACTTCTCCAGGTATAAAAAGAGTGCAAATGTAAACGTATTGTCCATGTCCTTCCTAGGGAAAGTGAGTAGCATAGTATTTTGAAAAATTCCCCCCAAAAACGGGAGAGCTTGAGCTTATGTCATAGGAAATAGGAAAACGCTTTCCTTCCTAGAAAACGACAGATTGGCGCCAACCTATAAGGGATACGGGTTTTAGATAAGATATGAAATGCCTAAGACGCAGGGGAGCCATGGGAGGCTGTTCAGGATGCTCGTGAAAGTCGAACAAGTAATGTGCATTCTTTTCTCCGAGAAAAAAACGTTTTTTGTGAGAGTTTATGGGCGACGACGATGCCGAAGTTGAAAGTGAAACTTTTCCAACTTCCAAAGGGCAGCTAGGGAACTTTTTTTGCGCAGCAGCAGCAACAAGTTATAGGCCAGCGAAGAGAAAGTGTGGCAATACTGCTCTATTCCAGTCTTACCGGCGACACCTTTTTTTCCGCATAATCAAGGCATTGATGGTTTAAAAATATAACCCAGAAAGAAAAAAGTTTGAGGAAGCGGACAATCTCTCTTCCTAATCGTAGTAACATGACACACTCTCTCTATTTCCTAATAAAAGAAAGGTTATTATGCGGGCTATTCGACATCCCAATTTGGCTTCTTGATCCTTCATAAATGATTCTCCATTTCCTTTCTGAGAACAAATTTCTGAGAATGTGAGGAGGACAAAGACCTAAAGCCAAAAAATGAAAACCATATGAGAAAGTCATCCATAGAGCTCGTTTACTAATGGTTAACGAATGGTTCATTTGTGGTTTTTTGTTTCAGAATGCCCAACGTTCTCAAGATGATGAAAACGTTCGTTTGACGCGACAGAAGATTTCCTATCCGCCTAAATCACGGAACCGAGTTCTTCGCTATCCATCAACCTTTATGCGTGGTAACAGCCCATCTCAACCACCCGGTTCACCCACATGGTCGACAGCTTCGCCCACGTCAAGCGAAGACGAAACGAATAAGCTAATGGTAGGGGGCGTTACCGTTACTCATCGACGACAGAGTTCATATGATTCAGGAATTCAGGGCTCGGAACCCTCAGACGGAGAAGTTTTTGTCTAACGGTCCCTAATTTTAGCCTAAAAGCCTTCGATTCCCTAAAATGCCTCCCTGTTAGTTTGTGCATGTGAAAACAAAAACTTGATAAATGATTTACAGAGGTTTGTAAATTTTGTATGGATCTCAACCAGGATAAAGCAACTAGAAGTACTCGCTAGGGTAACGATGTACAGTAACGAAACTGTTGATCGCTACACGGACTTTGCAAACTGACCCATGAGATTGATTTTCCGATGTTTAGACTAATCCTGTTCTTTCTAGCCTACTAGCTTAGGAAGGGAAATTCCTTCTTAACTCCCCTGTCCATTAAATGAGCAGGTTATCTAATTGAATGATATGCTCCACTAATTGACCGGGGAATTTAGAAAGGATATCGTGTTGAGATATCAACACGAGCGTAGCAGTACACTTAAAATGACAGACAAGCAATGTGATTGGTCGAAATGCAAGTCCATATAGCAATGTAGTTTCGTTACTGTAAACAAGAATTACAAACGTGTTGCTTCAAGACCGTGTTGTAATATGTAATGTGTGATCGACCCCAATATTATCTTAACCTTTCAACCTTCACAGTTCAACTCGCAAGTTTGTTTGTATATTGACTTATACTCTCTTCCCAAATCTCCCTTCTTGCGTACAATACAAGTGTAAATGAACAGTGAATAAAAACCTTATCTCATCACGGCAAAAAGGTAAGGGGAGAGACAAGGACTTTTACCGCAACATTATTCCTTTTTTACCTGTTTACATGGTAGCTTTCAAGTCAGGTTTCAAGCCCGCAGCTCCTATTACTACAACGGCCTTGTCGTCCTTCACAAGCTTGTTTTGGAAAAAGATGCGTGCGCTACTCAGGTTGTAAAAGAGCAAATCAAACTCCTAAAAAAACACACAAAAAACACAAACCATTAGATTAGATTTAAACAACGCCTGAGTTACCAAGAAAAAGGGTTCTTTTCTTCTGTGTATTACCTGTTGATAAGTATGAAGCCTTCGTAAGGTGAGACTCAAAGTCTGCTCAAACTTTTCCTGGTCTCCAGCAGTCTGACTGTGATTATGACCCGTAGAACTGGAAGTTTTATTCCGCTCAGCCAACTCACGCTCTTCTTGGAACTTGTGACGGACCGATGCGAACCAATGCAAGGAATCAAATTCACGGTGTTGATCCAACAACGATAAGATGTATGCTACGCCTAGAGAATACACAAAAAGCTTCACTTCAAGCTAAAATTTAGCGTGCTTTCACCCCAACTTCCTAGTAACAATGTAACATCTTGCACGACGATCTTAGAATAATTAAAAAGTAAGGAGCAGAATAAATAATAAACTGAAATTGCAAAGGGCGATTTTTTTACCTACAGCGAACCCGTCATCTGTGAATGCAGCAGCTTGCTTATGTTTCTTTTGCAGTCTGTCTTTGGCAGCTACCATGTGTTCCACATAATTGACGCATAAAGGCGGAACAATGGCAAAGAAAGTCTTCATGTGGCTTTGCTGAGGATCTCGGAAAAAGCGGACAAACACGTCCATCAGTACCTGTATATACGACCGCACGCAAGGTCATTTCAGATTTCAATTGCTCTCATTAAGGTGTCCTGACCCAAACAGTGTAAGAAAACCCCACAAATCCCACAGACAAACTAAATAGCTTGTACTTAGTGCTCTAACTTACCGCAAAATAGTCGGAACCTTCAGCCAAACTCGAAGCTAACTTAGACAAAACCTGGTCCAAGGCTTGGGCAGCACCCGAAACTTCTTCATCGAGTTCGTCCTTTTGACAAAAACGTGTCCAATGTTGTCCTTCGGAGGCTGAGCTCTCAACGTGCTGGGAAAGCGCTGATAAGTCCGGAACGATGCTGCCAGCAGCCGCATAATAATGCAAACTACCTGATCGTAACATGCGAACATATCCCAATGCATTTCCTAATTGGGGATTGACATCATTACAAAAAGCAGAACAAAAACAACCAAAAAAACTTGCAAAAGAACATGGAAGTTTGTGTCTTTTCTATACGTTTTTTTTCGTTGGATTCTTGGAAAATGGTAAGGAAATAAAAGGGAGAAAACTTACCGACATGACTTATAAGGATTCGAAACTGGTCCAAGTAACTCAAACCGTCTTTGTTGATCCCAAGTTTGCGTATTCCGCGATGGAACTTTTCCGCTCGGTCATAGGGATACCAGGCCATTTGTTCTTCCTCCTTTTTGCTAATCTGGCTTCGTTGAGTGCGAATCTTTTCCTCGGCTCGTTCTTTGAGCTCCCGAAGAATGCGCAAGTCTTTCAACAAACGCGACTTGATATGTTCATCAAACAGAAACTGGGAGAAGATGGAGAACTTTTTCTTCAAGAAGCCGTAAACAAAGTTGACCTGAATGCGACCCCACCCAAAACAGTTTGTATTTCAATAAAAAAAAATCAAATTCGGCCCCAAACATTGTCCCTTTAGATACTCACAGCTGTGTTCATAATGCCGGGTCCATGAGTTCGTATCGAGTTGGCTATATGGTGAATATTGATCGTGTTCAAGTGCTTGTTCGGACTGGAGATTTCAACGAAAAATTGATTGTTGAGATTATACGCATAGTGGGCCACAAAGACATGAATGTTCCGCATGATCTCCAAAACGTCCAGCCCCTTTAGGTACACAGTCCCTTTTCATTGTTGAAACCAACGCCAATGCGTCCTTTTAGGAAATTCATTATTACCTGCTCCAACGTCTGACTGGGTAAACAGTCATCCACGGTTTCCAAATTGTACGCGAACTTGGCGAGTTCTCTCATATCCCCATAAGTTTTCCAATCGTGCAAGGCAACAGTGGCCAGATTGTAAAACGTCTCACCGAGGTAATTAGCGACATAAGCTAAGTTCAAACACACCATTTGAGCTACTCCTATTTCACTCCTTGTTTACCAATACCTTTAATGTCCATATAACGACTTCCTAACCTAAGCGGCTTGCACACCCAAAACTTGACAAAATCGGGCAATCCTTCTTTCAACGGGTGGTTTTCTTCGATGAGCAAATGGGAATGCGTCTGGATTCTCAGATCCGTTTCCAAATCTCTGCAAACTTGATCCAGCAACTAGTTAAACTAACATTAGCTAAACCGTGAAAAAAGTTTTCAAAAAAGGCTAAAACCCGTACGAAAAATCCTACCTGATTCTTTAAATGTCCAAGAATAGAGTCGTTGAAAGAATTCTGAAGTGCGTGCGAATCACCCAAATGTTGCACGGAAGACAACTTGTCTTCTACGTCGTAAAACGCATCCAATACGTACTACCCGCCGAGCACGAACAATGGATGGATATAAATTATTCTTTTTATTCTTAGCTTTTTAATTGGGCAGGCACTCAAAAAAAGAGAAAAAAGTTGTTACTTGTAAGCGATGGACATCCGCATGTTGGCCATAGACATATTTGATATAGGTGGGTAATAAACCGCGGTGCCAGTAGAGAAATTCGGTGCTGGCTCCTTTGGTCAAAACGCGCATAAACGACGACAAACTTTCTAGGCGCTGGACGTAATATACGATCACGGTCCATTCTTCGTCTTTGAAAACGCGGAGCTGGGTACGTGCACCGCTGACAGTCAAGCATAACCGCAATAACGTACACCGTTGTTTGGTCGCGGGGCCAATCAAGCAGCGTTGAGCCAAGTTTAACACCGCCAGTGACTCGAGACGCGAATCCGTTACCTTTTTCTCCCCATTTAGGACCGTCTATTGCAAATTTTGCAAATTTTTTTAAAACCCGAAGATTTTTATACACATTTTTTTTTTTAAATCGATTGTCCTAATTACTTTCGCGTTCCCAATGACCGAAAGGGCCAGGTCTTGCAATTGCTGTAAGGCAGCTTGGATCCATTGAGCCATCGCTTCTTGGTGATTAGAAAAGGCTTCGATAATGACTTGACCCAATCCCAAAAAATGGCAGGCATGCAACGCAGACGACCGACTTATCGCGGGTTGCAGTTCGCGGTGCAGATTCAGGCACGCGTGGATTAAACCCGTTAGTTGACAGAGGTACTGCAAACCCTGGATTGTTTACATTTTTCACGAATTAATTAATCGTTCAAATAAACAATCAACTATTTATCTAGTTTTTTGGGGGATGAATACTTGGAGAAGTAAATTGGAATGTTTGTTTAAATCAGCGGGCCTGAACGGGGTACGACGAGGGATTGCGCTCTCAAACCGTGCCAACCAGAGCATGACCTTTCGAATTACCCAATTAGTGATACACTGTTCAAGTACTATGGTTATCGTAGTTGTATTGGAATTACTTTGGCATTCCAAACAGGCGCATCGCGTTGCAATTCTTGGTTGAAATGTTTCACAAAACTGCCGCGTCCGTTTGTCAAGTTTTGGACAAGTTTAGCATCGGTGAGTTTGGCAAAACCGGGTAGATGTTCTTGCAAAAATTTCTCTGGGAAGCACACTAAAGGGCCCAGCAAAGGAACCACTTGGACCTTTTATAAATTGAAAAGTAGAGGAAGAAACAATTTGTTCCGAAACGCAATTATGAGAAGAGGCTAATGAAGTTCGCGAACGTGATAAATAGTACCGTTTTGGTCAGATCCAGCACGTTTTTGACGGTCTTCTTATCAATTTGCTTGGTGACGTGCCCATAAAGGGCGAAAAGGCAACAAACGGAGAGGAATTTGGGATACATTTCAGATACCACGCTATTTTCCGCATTGAGTTTCGACTCGATCTCTTGCAACATGCCACGAATGTTCTGAAGGAATTCGTCGCTCAAATTGGCGTTGCCAGTTACCTGAACGCTGTCGGAATCAAACGGCTGTTTCAGACATTTCTAAAGGAAACCGCAGAGTCCACGATGATATAAAACGAATAAAACACCGTCATTTTTACGATCTACAAACCTACTAGGAAAAAAACTCACCGAGAAGATTCCACCCCAAACTATTTGCTCGCTGAGAGAATCCAATACGTTTCCCAAACTTCGTAACTGTTCTAACGAAGATCCAAATGTCTGCGGGTTATGTTGGGCGGAATTGAGCGTTCGTTGGAGGTAAACATAGTCTTTTTGCAGTTTGTGACAACATTTGAGTATCTCATCGAGTTCAAGGATCATGGCCAAGAAAAGACCCAATTCCTCATAAAACACCTAACCAAATGTATATGCAAGAGTCCGAATACGCCAAAAGAGTTAAGCTCGAAAGATTCGATAATAGCCAAGTTTACTTTAAAGTGCACTTCTTTAGACTGGAAATATTTTAAGGAATTTTTCTCTCCGGTGTAAACGGCCGCGAGCTGTTGCAGCACATGGAAAAGAACTAAACGGCACCGTTCAACGAAACCAGATAAGCCTTGCAGCGTCGCTAACAACCGGCTAATTTCCAAGAGACCATCATCAGCCTCGCTTTTCGTTTCTACAAGGTGAAAAACGATCGTCTGGCGGTTTAAAGTGTTACAAGAACAAACAAAAAACATCCGTGTATCCATTACCTTCTTCTTCATACAAGATTAACGGGTAATAGTACTTTTCCCGGGCTTCAGACACCAGAAGCTGCATTTCACCGCAAAGGGAAACCAAAGCGACGAGTATCTTGGGGACGACATGCTCATTGCCTTCCAACAAACCGACGACGTCAAGACGTTCGTATGCAGTCGCACAAACGCTAATCGTTGGGCGACTTGATAGCCGACTCGGGTCCAAATCAGTGACAACTGCCTGGGTTTGTTTACTCAGGCTTTCAGTAAATCGACCATATTGCTGCAGCACTAACTCGCCAGCAATTTCTATGATAAATAAAAAGAGGAAAAATTGCTGGATTTGTAAAAACATTATTTAAATTTTAAATTCAGATAAACACAATTTAGTCTTAAAATATGCATTTAAGATACGAAAACGAAAGACAATTCGGGATTTTCCCTCCTTTTGAGTCATAAATTAACATTGTTATAATGATATATCTATCTATATTTTTTTTTTTAAAGTTTAAGGATTTCCTTCGATCTTGTTGATTCATACTAAGCCCGACCACAGAAACTTTTGGCTCTTTAAAGCATACAGGGCAGACGTATAGCTTCCTGTATACAAGGGAAGGCACGTGCGGTTCAACGTGTCTAATTATTTATTGGGACTCTTTGTTCCGATAAGCCCTGAACAGCTACGCCCCCCAAATCACGACTTACCGGGAAAATCCTGTCTTTTCTTTCATTCTTGGGGAGTAAAGTATGCTTGAGCTCATTTTTTATCACATCAGTTGTAGTGGTGTCATTAAGTCCGATTTATAACATGCTACGCTACCATGTGTCATGCGTTTCAATTCATTTAATAATAAATGTTATGAAGCTAACAAAATAAACTTAAAAAAAGACTTACTGGTGGTTGACTGCTCCTCCCAAGTTGGTTGCACCATTTTGCTTGCATTCACGGAAACAGTGAAACAAAGCGCGAATTACTCACTTTCTTTATTTTGACACCACTTCCCCGTAAGCTAATCAACTTCGACAATCTATTTTCTTTGCGAAATAGACAAGCTAAAGCCACGCCCAAGGGCGTTTTTGCTATACCTTCCCACACATGTTCTATATTAAAATTTCCGTTTCCTTTTAAGTTCCTGGCGCCATCTGTGGGCTTTAGAATCGTTAATAGAGTGAGCACGGCTCCTACATAGCTCAGAGGCGTTGGCTGTGGCTCTGATTACGTTTATACTTCCTTGGACCTGTAAATTACCCAGTTGACTAAACCAAGTAGGTTAATTTTAATTACTTTCTACATTAATTGAGTGCTTTAAAGTATAATCACGTGTACATTTGGTTCAGCTTCGTTGAAGGTGGAATTACGTGCGTGTAACTGTAAGTTTGCGAGGGCTTCCTGGGCTTGCATGTTTTGCTTGGCATTCGACATTCGTTAAACGACTTCCTCCTCAAGCCGTCAAGGACAAATTAATGTTGTCTCTCATTGTGGATTGTCGTGTTTTGCACTTGCAGGTTTTGAGCTCAGGCTGAAAAAGACGCACAGTTTGGAACACACGGACACAATGCGGGAATATAAGATCGTGGTTTTGGGAAGCGGAGGTGTAGGCAAATCTGCTCTCACAGTCCAGTTTGTCCAAGGCATCTTCGTGGAAAAGTATGATCCCACCATTGAAGACTCTTACAGAAAGCAAGTGGAAGTTGACGGGCAACAATGTATGCTCGAAATCCTGGACACTGCTGGCACAGTAAAACAAACTTTTCGTTATCTGTAACAGGTTTGCTCTAATATTTGCGTTTCTTAGGAGCAATTCACAGCCATGAGGGATCTTTATATGAAGAATGGCCAAGGGTTCGTCCTAGTGTATTCCATAACTGCCCAGTCGACCTTTAACGACCTGCAAGACTTGCGAGAACAAATTCTACGCGTCAAAGACACCGATGATGTCCCTATGGTTTTGGTTGGCAACAAATGTGATCTGGAATACGAGCGAGTGGTGGGGAAAGACCAAGGCGCCAATTTAGCTAGGCAATTCAGCAATTGCTCCTTCATGGAGTCCTCTGCCAAAGCCAAAATTAACGTCAATGAGGTATACTCATCTCATAAGATTAAACTTTAAGATCTTAAAAATAAGATCTAATAACGTTATTTTGTTGGTTTTGACAGATTTTCTACGATTTGGTGCGACAGATAAATAAGAAGTCTCCTGAAAAGAAATCAAAGAAACCTCCGAAGAGAGGCTGCACTCTTTTGTAACCTCCCTCCGAAGTCTTCAGTCACAGGCACTAAACTTCTCCGCCTTCCTCATTGTTTAACTAATATGCTATTCCAAACAAATAAAAAAAACAGCCAGTTCTTCTTTTATTCCTATGCGTTTTCCGTCTCCGTTTCTATCAACTATTCAGTTTAATTATGGCTATAAAATTGTACAATCATGCAGCCCGTTTGAAGAAAAAAAGAAGGGAAAAACATTTGTTTCTTTAACTAGTTTTTGTGGTCTCGATGTGTGCTTGGATGACCTAAAATACATTCAGTCTACCTACCAAGTTTTGTGTACTTCTCATCGAGTTCAAACTTTTCAAGCGTTCAAATTGTGGAATTAAACACATGCGAAGGCTTAATATTATAGATACAACGAAAACACGCGAAAATTGGTAGTATTTCGAGCTTTAATTGCATGATTCAACCACAGTATAAAGGTTTACACAGTATCATAACAGCGGTATCCTTCCAATGTTACGGTTTTCTGACAAATCTCTCGGTCCCAAGAGGATGTGAGGGTACGAAGGCTTGTACCCTTTAATTTTCTGGCCTTTTACCTGAATATTACTCTGGGGACCGAGAAGGTCGTCAGAAAACCTTAACATTGGAAGATAGCCCTGTTAGCATACTGTGTAAACCTCTATACTGTGGATTCAACCTTTGATGACGGCAATCGGCCGAAGTTTAACACATTTTCGGGAAATGCCAGCATCGTGGCACGTATCGACCACATCTGTAACGTTCTTATAGGATTCGGGAGCTTCTTCCATGACCAACTTGGGTGACGCTACCCGAATCGATATGCCTTGCTCTTGTAATTTGGCCAAGACTTCAGTATAATCCAAATTACGCCGAGACTTGGCACGAGACAGAGCTCGGCCTGCTCCATGACACGTAGAACCGAACGTTTCTTGCATTCCCTTTTCCGTACCGGTTAGAATGTAACTACATGTACCCATAGTGCCTCCAATGAGCACGGGCTGACCAGTAAGTTGGTAATCCACCGGGATTAGAGGATGATGAGGCGGAAAAGCGCGCGTGGAGCCCTATGTTTACAATGAAAACACGTAATGATTACAAAACATACGTCTTATAGGGAAGATCAAGCTGTACCTTCCTGTGTACAAGCAAAGTTTTCATTTTGCCCTCTACCATGTGCTGCTCTACTTTCGCAATGTTATGGGAAACATCATAAATAATGTGCATATCTAAGTCGTCAGGCGCTTCATTAAACTGCTTAGCAAACGCCTGTATGAAAAAAAGATGTTTGAAGATATAAAAATCCATATAAAATGCAATTTTGCACAAGGTTTTGGGTTTTTACTTGTCGACACAAAAATGTCATCGATGACCGATTGACCCATGCAAAGTTGGCAGCAGCTGCCATGGCTTTCAAGTAGTCTTGTCCTTCAGGGGAACCGATCCGTGCGCAAGCTAACTGCCTGTCGTTCGTTTCAATGCCATCGCGCTTCATAGCGCGCTCCATAGCAAGCAAAGCGTCTGAAAAGCAAAGCGTTAAGTGACACAAAATTGATATAAGAACTATAACACCATCGAACGTACCTGTCGCTACTTGATGTCCAAAACCTCGACTTCCGGAATGAATCATAATGCAAACTTGACCCTTTCGCTCTATACCCATCTTCCCAGCCGCCCATTTGTCGAAGATTTCATCGACGACTTGAATCTCTGCATAGTGATTCCCAGCGCCTAATGTGCCCAACTGTGGCAAGCCCCGTTTCTTGGCTCGCAAGCTAACTTTGGAAGGATCGGCATTTAACATACGACCGTATTCTTCGCAATGTTCCTTGTCTTCCGCCCAAACGTAGCCTAAAAGGACAGCGAGATTTATTAATTACTATTTATGAAGGAGTTAAAGGATTTGTTAAGGAATTTTTACCTTCTCTGAGGGACCAATCCATTCCCATTTCTAATGCTTCTTCGAGATCAGCTGCCGTTATAGGAATAATTCCCTTGGAGCCTACACCGACAGGAATGTGATCAAACAAGCTTTGCGTTAGCTGCTCCTAAGAACGTTGCGTTAGTTATTGCGTCATCACAATTTTTTTTAGGAGAAATTTGCTTTAAAAGGTAGTATGTCTTTTTCCATCAAATTGGTTCGCAGTAACCTAACACCACAGTTAATATCAAAACCAACTCCTCCAGGTGACACAATAGCCTTAGGGTCATCCATATCAAATGCAGCCATATTTCCTAAAATGAGAAGAAATTAAGTTTCAGCTTGATTAAGGATTTTATCTACGTACCAATCGCGAAACCATATCCCGAATGGACATCAGGCAGGCCAATGGACTTTCCAACAATTCCAGGTAAGGCAGCCACATTGGCAATTTGTTTCATAGCAGGCAAAAAACCTCCCATTGTTCCTGTTCCGCATGCATTCCTCAATTCCTCAAACATGAGGCTTTCCAGATTTTTATTCACATAGAAAATACCTTCAACCTATGAAAGATACAAACGCAGTTATTCATTATGTGCGGTATTTTATTTAGGTAAAATACTTTACATTCATATTAGGCTGAAAGCCCTTTTTAATCCTCCAAGATGTGGATGACAACCGTTCTATGTACTTGATTTCGTCATCGTAAGTTCGTACAACCATTTTTAACAAGGTTAATTACCAGAAAGATTCTAGATTTAAGTTAGTGTCACTGTTTACGCTAGAAACTAGAAAAAAATAAACAAAGCGCAACGACTGCAAGAACCGGTTTTGTTGCACGTGCGCTAGTTGTGCTATGGTTTAGTGGGCGTGGTTAAACGACCGGTAGGCACTAGGCACAGTAATATAGCCCCGTAGGGTGTTTGAACCTACGATTGCGAAACTTTCTTCCAACAGATCTTTCTTTTGTGTCTAGAACCTGTGGTGGAAGGACGTGACGTTAGCGGAGAAAAGGGCGAGTGCAGATAGAACATTTAGTTGGGTAAATTCAAATTTTTTGGTTGGTTGGCTGTCTGGGTAAAGGGCTGTTGGCTATACATAGCTAATATAGGCTTTTCTAAATACGCAATTGCCTTTCCTTTGTCGCCCCTTCTCGTCTTCGCTTAGCAACAACAACCAAGACCAAAAGTTTTATCATAGCATAGGCTTAAATAAGGCATACGAACTCATTGACCCTATCCCTTTTATGCCCCTTTCCTTGAATCGTTTAGCTCTTAGGTCTGTAGTTTCTCAGGCAAGTCAAGGTGGTTTACTTTATCCACAGAGAAGGTCCTAGTACTTGACGGAACGGTACTGTGTCTAGACGTATATTGTTGAAGAATATGGAAGAATACGCATACAGTCTGGCTTGCCATTTCCAAGAACTGCAAGAAGAGCGAGCTCACGTGTATCGCATCTTTGAAGAGTAATTATAATACTTCTGCAAATTTGGGGTGATTTGTCTTTGTACTTTCTTTTAATTAAATTATTATATATTTAGGGGACACAAGATTTATCTCCAGTCCGGTGCTGGTGGATATGACTTCACCACGTTCCGTTCACTTGTGAGTGACATAACCAATGATTTCAAAAGAATCTCACAAGACATCATTGCCATCGAGTGCAAATTACGCAAAGATTTCAACCAAACGAAATTGGCCAATTTTATTGCGACCGTTCAGGACCACGAAAAACGCCATTTGGAGCTGGTATATAACATAAAACAACAAATATTTACTTATTGTAGCCAAATTAAGGGTTTCTTGTATCTTGTAGCTCGCGCGGCTCCAGCTGGCAATCCAAGAACTTCAAGATAGACCCGAAAACGAATCTGAAATGGAAAAGAAAATCTGCACACTCAAGAAGGAGCTGACCAAGGTGCGATTGGAAATTAACGACGATTTGGAAGAAATACGTTATATTGTGACCGAACTTTTATAAGCATCAAGTCGATTAAAGGCTGGCCGATCTCAAAAGCCAAAACCTTCCGATAACGACCGCCGATTTATGCGTGATACTTGACGCTCCCAGGGGTGTTTTTAAGTTGCGAGACCAATGCATTACGGAGATACACGTTTTCTTTTACATATCCCTTGTATTATGAGTTATTATTTATCACAGTATACCAATTAGCCCGTTATCACCTGCAGCAATGGAATTATAAGCTATTAATTAACCTCTTTTAGATAGGAAGGCCGTATTCCTGCATCCATTTTAACCCAGTTAGAGTATCGCCGGAAGGTTTGTACTCCAAACCAATATATCCTTGGTAATTCTCTCGTTTAAGAACATCAAAAATGTAAGGGTAGTTGATTTCTCCAGGCATGTTCGGCTCATTACGGTTTGGGACTTGGGATATTTGGATATGTCCTTGAAGAAAAAAAAAGTTTTAGGGGAAATATTACGAAACAACAATCTCACCGGTGTAGGGCAGGTATTCATTAAGTTTTGCCGTCAGGTTACCCTCGATGATTTGGAGGTGAAACAAGTCTAGCTGGATTTTCAGGTAAGGGCTGTTGAACTCCCTTACCAGGTTTATAGCTTGATAAAGAAATCAAATAAACTTTAAACTTTGTAACAAGGAAAAAAGAGAGAATACGATTTCTACCTTTCTGGAAGGAATTCATATAGTAGTACGGAGTAGAGGTGTTGTTTATGGGCTCGATCAAGGCTACGATGCCCTCCTTTTCGAACATGGCAACAGCTTTTTTCAAATTATCTTTGTAGACTTCATCCATTGCTTCATCTACTATGTTGCTCAACGATTTTCCCGACATAATGTGAATCCTAGTGAGTAGAGAATAGCCATATTGCAAGAGGGTAATTAAACACTGGGAACAAAGGCTTCGTAAAGTTTTGTTTACTGTTTGCATTGCAACGCCTTCGCATACTCGACGGACGTTTCCAAGCTTTTCAAGTAATCATCTTCTCTTCCAGGAAGAGCTGCAAGTCCCCAGTCATTTTCCCGCGGACCTGAGAGAAGATACAAAGGCAGAATAACATTACAACCTTGCTAGGCTTTATAGGAAAAGTAAAGTAAGTATAACCTTTGTGGGCGTTGATAAGGACTTGCTCCACTTTCGCAACGGCCTTGGCCTTAACAAGGTCTTCGATGCTGTAATCGTACGGGAAAGAACATTCTACGGTACCGAACCCGGCGTTGGCAGCAACTTGATAGCGATCCAACAGTGAAGGAGTTTCAATAAACAACCAATTCAAGCTCGGGCAAAACTTCAGAGTCATCTTTATTCTTTAACAAAAATACCAATCAAGACGCAAAAAGCCTTTATTGTTTATACGACTTGAAATTAAACGTTTACTATACGACCAGCGACGCAGGACCTCGGGCCACCTCTTGCGGTTTTTTGCTACTAAATAATTGTAAGGGAAATAAAAATAAATAGCACGTGGATTTTCTGAAAAAGTTGGTTGCAGTAAAGAGTAAGCATACAAATTAATTAACACAATGTCAATCAGGCGTCCTGAACACAAAGCTCCTCCAGAAATCGTAAGTAAACATAACAAAATTGACTTCGTATAATTCTAGACATCTTTTCTTCTACTTCTAGTTTTATAACGAAGATGAGGCCAACAAATACACTCAAAAGTATTGTACTTTTAAAGGGATTTATACTATAAAAAATAGCTTATTTGTAGCACACGAATGATGGATATTCAGTTGCAAATGTCTGAAAGAGCACTGGAGCTGCTATGTTTGCCTGAAGACCAACCATGCCTAGTACTGGATTTGGGTTGTGGATCTGGTTTGAGTGGGCAAACCTTAACCGATAACGAACATGTATGGATAGGAATGGATATCTCAAGCGCTATGCTCGGTAATTTCTCCCACAAGGTTTCCAGTACTTATTCTTAGGGATATTGTTTGGTAGGCGTGGCCAAAGACAGAGAAGTTGAAGGGGATCTGTTGCTTGGAGATTTGGGCGAGGGCGTTCCTTTCCGAGCCGGAGTCTTTGATGCGGCTATCAGCATTTCTGCGTTGCAATGGCTTTGCAATGCTGACAAAAGAAGCCACAAACCTGCCAAACGTTTATATGCCTTCTTTTCTAGCCTTTTTGCGTGTCTGGTAAGCTAACTTACCACTTGAGACTGGTATAAATGATCTAACGGAGTTTCATAACAATAGAGCCGAGGAGCGCGTGCAGTTTTCCAGTTCTACCCTGAAAACGGTAGTCAAATCGAGCTGATCACCTCCCAAGCCATGAAGGCAGGATTCACTGGGGGTTTGGTGGTCGACTACCCTAATTCTACCAAGGCCAAAAAGATCTTCCTCGTCTTGATGACCGGAGGAGCTCAGCCTTTGCCTGCTGCATTGGGCGACGAGTCTGCTGCCGGTGTATCGCACGTATCGGCAGAAAAGCGGTACGCCAGATCATTCACTTAATTTCCAAATTAATTTCTAAAGTTTTTTGCTTCGTTTTTTCATGTAGGATGCGTCTAAAGCAAATGAGAGGAAGCAAAAACCCAAAGAAAAGTAAAGATTGGATCCTGGAGAAAAAGGAACGCCGAAAACGTCAAGGGAAAGAAGCACGGGAGAGTTCCAAGTTCACCGGAAGAAAGCGATCAGGAAAAGGCTGGTAAAATCACTCTCAAGATCTTGTTTTAGTGCTTTGAAACGTGTGGAATACAAAAATAATGCTGAAAAACATTCGCTTAAGTACCATGCAAGTATTAGAGTTGGATCTCCAGGTTTTTGCAAAATGATTTTGAGCATAACTAGAATTTAGGCACTTTGTTTTGGCCGCAAACATCACCATTCTCGGCACCGCGTTTGCGCAATCCTTCACTGTCATCCATCCCAGGAGCTTCCGACACATCCAAAGCACCTTGACTTTCCATAACCGAGCTTTCCTGGCTGACAATAGCTGAAGCGTCGGCCATAGCGCCCACAAACTGCGTCAAGGACTGCTCCAGATTTTCGTGACTCGGGAAACGCATGACTCGTTGTCGTATCCACTTAGACAGACTATTAATACTAGCAGGCTGGGTAGCGTAGCGCTCATCGACTAGTAAAATGGCTCCCCAGTCGTTCTTATGTCGGATACACCTTCCTAATGCTTGATTTAACGCCCTAAATTTGTAAAAAAAATAAGAAAAAAATATTAATTCGATCCTAAAAACAAAGGTTAGAAACCGAACCTGTAGGCTTGAATATCATACCACTCTTTCCCATTTAACACCGTTCTGATGGCGGTTTCACTTCTCGCCAGTCTAGCCATTGAATTTTGTTCATCTCGAGCTTTGTCGCTGTTATATGTCCGTTTGAGCTCCACCACTGTTTCTTTCACGTTCGGGTAAGGTATTCCAACCTAATACAGCAATCTTAGAATGTAAAATAGTTCGATTACTTCATTGAAAACTTACGCAAATAACCGCACGGGCAAAATTGTCAGCAAAATCGATCCCTTCGCTGACTTTGCCGCGGTAAACCGCAAACAATAAGGAGCCGCCGTCGCCACTAGCTTCGCTGTCTTCAATACCACGATAAAACTCACCCAAGCAATCCCTTAGCTCCGAACCCATTCTCGGTTCGCGTAGGATTTGCTTTCTTGCTCGTAACTCGATCATAAAACCTGTCGATTCCCACCTATAAAGAAAAAAATAAACTTTTTTTTCCTTTAATGATGGAAGCAAATAATGATGGAAGTTATACCTCTCGATCATCTTTTCCATAAAATAGTAGGATGGAACGAAACAAAGCACGCCATGAGGTACAATGGAACAGATTGACAGCAAAAGTCTGCCCAAATCATCCTGGTAATCCCATGTTTGCGAATGTCTATAGTCACCAATAAGTTTCACATTCCCCGGTCCCGTGGTGATAACTCCAGCCAATACCTTCATGAAATGTGCACGAATTATATTAATAATAGTAGTACAAACATAAATAACATAACAATAATATAAATATAAACAATAATATAAATATAAACAATAATATAAATATAAACAATAATATAAATATAAACAATAATATAAATATAAACAATAATATAAATATAAACAATAATATAAATATAAACAATAATATAAATATAAACAATAATATAAATATAAACAATAATATAAATATAAACAATAATATAAATATACATAATTGTATATAAATAATGTAATTAATTGTAGTGTAATATAAATATATAGAATTAGCGAAAAAAGGATGAATTACTTGATTCATAGGAATAACATGGTTAGCTTCCAAATTAATGCTGAATCGCATGCCGAGCTCGGATTGGAACGACGCCATAGGCGATAAGGTTCCTGACGTCACAATCAAACATTTGACAGAATCCCGGATGGCTTCCATAGCCACTGCAGGATTTAAGCACCACATGTGGAGAACGCATTCCATTTCCGTAAAAAACTCGGCATACTAAGGTATTCAAATTTTAAAAATGTTAAACAAATTTTTAAAAATCCGCATGTTGTGTTTTACTCGGTCTCCGCGTTCTGTTCTTCGACGCTTGGATTTGACCACTGCAACGCGGTAATCGTCGATATTTTTCTTTCCATTATCCGCCATGAACCGATAGACTTGCAAGAACCCCCCCATTAGCTGCATTGTGGCGCCGCTAAGTGTCAAATTCACGTCTTGATGGTCAAATCCACTACTTTGATTGGCCGCTTCAGGGCTGTCCAGAAACCCGTCGTCGTTCAACAACTCTGCATTCGGATCCGAGAGCTTGTCAATCAACTCCTTCACAAGTACCGTCAATACATATCAATTAATAACAATCCTACGCTGTAAATCATGATCCAAATTACCGCCAATTGCTGAAGACGTTCGGTATTATAACCTTCTTGCATCAACTGAGCCAAAAACTCAATCCCCGTCATCTTGCATTCAGATCTATCATTATCGACGGGTCTGAACAGCCGTTTCTCCATCCAATTGACTAACACGTAGCAAAAAGCTTCCTAAAACCAAACGCTCCAAAATATTTCCAAACATTTCTTAAAAACAAAATTCAGCTAATTAAGCCCACCACTTGCCGAAACTGCTCAACCAAATCATCTCGCCTTTTAAACGTGGCGATCTTGCACGCTTTTTCACAGTCTTTAATAGCAGCTTGGACCAAATTCGCCGGAAAAGTGCCCGAGGCAGCTTCCCGGGCGCTGTCTTCCAGATTATGAGCTTCGTCCAACAAAACTACGTGCCCTTTCAGGTCCAGTTGCATCTGAAAACCCGGCAGCAATAAAGCTTTTAAGTTTGAACACACCACACAAGGTAAAAAGGAAGAAGCAAGAACCAAACTCACCGACTTGCGAATGCGAGGATCAATCAAGTAATTATATGGACAGAAGATGATCTCTGCAAATTTCAGCATGTCCCTGGTCAGGTAATAGGGGCAGGCACGCCTCTTCTTGCCCACGACCACTAAATCTTCCATGTCCCAGCCCGTAACATGCCCAGCTCTGGGCATAATTATGTGTGCAGACGCTTCTTCTTTTAATCGCTGTGCCCCGGCCAAATACAAGCAACCAGGCCCCTAGCAAAAGCACAATGCAATTTAACATTTGGCACTTAAAATAGCTCGAAGGAGCAACGAAATCGCCATACTTGGTGTTTCTTCAGCTGCTCCACTAACTCACGACACCGTTCGTTCTTGTTAAAAGAAACCGAAACCTCAGGATGAATACAGGTGTGCTCCCGACTTCCCAGAATCACCATTCTAGACACAAACAATTTTTTTTTAAAGAACTGCTTTGGGATCATGTCTAGTATGTTGAGTATATTGAATATATGACGACGTTGAACGGATTAAGTATACATTAATTCTAAACAAAACAATTCTAAACAACATTCTAAACAAAAATTAATTTAAAGAGCTGCTTTGGGACAATGTTGAGTATATTGAGTATATGACAATGTAGTACGGATTGAGTATACATTACTTGGCGTGATTAAAGGATGTACGTTTGAATTCGCGGACGACTTGACTGATCTGCTTATGAGTACGCGTTCCATAAAATATTTTGGGCACCCTATGAATGTAAACAAGCGTTCAAAGATGGTTCTCAGCTCCAGTATAATGAGAATTAGATATGAAGAAAAAAGGAAGAGCTTTATACTTAGGATAAGATGGTACTGAAGGTATGGCAGGAGGCTCAGGCACAATTTCCATAGGTTCTGGAAGTTCTAACGCAGTTTTGGTCACTGATGCGTGCTTAGCAGGCTCATACATGATCTATGCAACAAAAGAGAAACGGGAGTTTTAGAAAGATCATATCTCAGCAAGGATAATAGACGAACATGCTTGCATGCGTTTCTTTACTTTGGAAGCCAGTTTCATGGGTCGAAAATCCTCATCGCCTTTCAACCAAACTTCCTTATTGGTCTTAACTGGCGTAATTGGGGAATGTGGCACAGGAATGTTCATTTGGGGCTTCAAGGGACCTGGAATCGCCAAGAAAAAAAGATTCGTTCCTAAACTTTCCATTTTTAACGAAAAAGGGTTCAATATTCCTCTATTCTTCGCAGACAATAGCAAGTTTTGTTCTTTTTTTTCTTTCATTTTTTTGCCCCCCCCCCCCCCAACCCGCCATCTTTTCTCATCTCATCTTTTATGGACTCCTGGTTCACACAGCTCATTGCATCTCTTTGCATGGCGAAGCAAGGGGTGGGCTCTAACTGAGACTCAATTTTCTTTCTCCGGATATTGGTACTATATTCCACGCCTCGTGTTCAGTGTCCCTCGATAGGAAAGAGCATGTGATCTCCCACGGGAGGGGTAAAAAAAAGACCCTAATTGGCTTTCTGATCACCCTACTCCCCTCTTCTCTTCTGCTGCTGCTGGTTCTTCTTTGTGTTACGTCTCTGTGCAAGGTTACCGTAGCAACCATCTCATATTGACGTGTTCCCTGGGCTGCTTCTCTTTCATCAGGTTCTTGTCAACGACAATGAAATTTCACCTCCCCCTTCCACCCAAAACTCTTTTTCTTTTGCGCTTTGCCAAGGCTCCCCCTTTGTACAACTTCAAGCTCGGGTACGGTACGTCGTTCGAATTTTGACTCCCCAACCCCTCTTCAATCCCAGGGAGGCTCCACCCACCCGGGCACAACGGGGCGTGGGCGAAGGTGCGGAGCAAAGCGGTGAAGTGGCGACTTTAAGGCGTCGAACGGGAGCAGGAGGCGCCGAGTTCAGCCAGCTCAGGCGTCGTTGGGATGGAAACCGGGTGGCAGAGACGGAAAGGGGCGACAACAAAAGAAGGGAGGGATGGGGGGAATGCAACAAGGTGGACCACTTCAAAGCTCCTCCCTTTATGATGTAATAAAGCATTTCCCTTTGGGCCAACGACGAAATATCTCGACTTCCAAGTTAATAATACAGCGCATTCGGGGGTCAAAGGAAAAAAAAAAAGAAATTAAAGAAAGAAACGTAATTCTCCCACCCACCCAGACTTCAAATCTTTTAATGAAATCATAGAAAATTAAACGATGGATTAAGCTCGAGCTTAAATTAAGGACAGTCAGCTGCCCTCTCCTTCACAAATTTCTGACACTAATGCACCGCGAACAGCAAAAACATAATACATAAAACCCGTAAAAAAACATGACAAACGTTTGAAGCTAAATCCTCATTTGAAGATAAATGAAGAAATGCCAAAATTAGCTACAAAAAGAGAAAGAAACTAACTTAAACTTCTGACTTTGACTTGGTCGAGATATTGCCCAAACGAAGGATATTCCTACAATGAATAATTCCTATACAAAATCTTGGTTAAGGCTCCCGTATACCTTAGCTTGGGAAAGAGTCATAGATGGCACTGATGATGTTTGTTATTGTTTTGCGAAAGCCTTGCGTAAGAAAGCAAGGAAAGAAATAGATAGCTAATTGCCGGAACAAGAAAAAGTTTCGGAACAAGATTTTTCGAAAACAACTGTCAGACGAAAGTTTCGTTTGTTAGCAGCTAGTGCATAACCAAAGGACAGATTGTTAGGTAGCGTATTTCTCATAGTTGCAAGCTTCACTTTCATATTGCTTCTTTATTACTCAGGAAAAGATTGCATTGGTAGTGCACTACCTATTAGCAAGCTCAAGATTACTGTCAGAGAAGTTTTTCATTAAATGCACTGGTTTTCTCGAAAAGTTGTTACACTAATCTAAGATTAAAGCGCCTTGTTTCAAACATTTTTCGAATGGTAGAACTCGATGACATAGACTTTAGTAACAATCAAGGACGGTAAGGGCCATTTTCCTATGCTTAAGCATTGAAAACAAGCCCTTAGTAACAATGAAATGCAATAAGGGTGCTTTTCTTATGTTTAGGCACTGAAAACTAGACGTTAGCGAAACTCACCGTGCTAACCTCCTGTACCGAGCTAAGGAATACGGGAGCCTTACTTGTACAACTAAAGTAATAAAATACAATAATAACAATATATTGCGGAATATTTTTACGCTAATAAAATGTAGTAAAATCACAGTTGGATAACTATAACATTACAAAAAATATGGCACTTTACTACTCTAACTATATGTAAGTTAAGTACAAGTTAAGTAAGTTAAACTAAAGGTAACTATAAGTGTAAGAGATTTATGACAGAGAAATCTCTTAAATTTATAATATAAAAAGAATATAATATACTGAGACGACTAGAAACTGTTACAGTAAGAATTTCACTGCAATTAAAAGAAATTAAAAATAAATTCGAAGGAATTCATCAGAAAATTATGCATTTTTCACTGTTATCACGAATCTTCAGCGTCCTTTATGAGATTCAAGTGTAGAAACGACCTTTTCCGGGTCAAATAAGAGCGAAAAAAAGGATGGAAAGAACTCAAGAGGGTTATTAACGTACGAGTATAAGGGCTGATTGATGATAACGCTTTCAGCCATACTGTTCGTTACATGACAAGCGTTACCATTTGCCAATGCAGTCTATATGCATCAGTGGATATTCGCTCCGAAAGTTCTAGATTAGGGTTGCCAAGAGTACGATCAGTACGATCAGACCCTGTTACAAGTCCCCTTGCTACTTTTTTTTTGCCAACCCCAACACTTCACATCCATCTCGACAAGCCAGCATCAAGTTTAATTGGGCTTAAAAGAGGAAAGGGCTTGGGTCACTTGTGGTACTCTTGGGGTACCCCCAGCAGGCGAGAATATGTGAGCCAATGTGCGCCAAGCAATGGCCGGGTTTCTATGACAACCTCGAAATCGACACTATTGAATATCGACATCAAAAAGCAAAAGCAAAAAATAGGGGTGTAGAAAAGGTTTCAATAACACGGTTCATGCTTCCCGAAGGAGGGTTGCCGGTTGCGTTCATCGTTGTCAAGGCTTTATAATGCAAGAACCCGGGGTACAGCGGTACAACGGTACACAGTCCTTTTACTAACGTCAAGACGAAACTGAAGCTCTCACCTTAATGAAATTAAACTTTGGAGAGAAGGGCGGAGGGTTAGAAGAAAACCCGCGGCATTTGACCGAAGCAAGAAGAAGCAAGAAAGGAAGTTCCTTTTTTTTAACCCCCACTGAATAAGGACGTAATTAGATGCCGGTATGCTTAATGTCGGAGTCCTATCAAGGTGATCATATGTCGCTATCATGGCGCTATCACAGAGTCCGCCATGAGGACAAAAAGAAGAAATATAAAGTAAAAGTACCGCGACTTAAAAAAATGACAAAAAATATTTTTTTAAAAAAATTCGCGTCCTTCTTGGCTACGTGGTTTTAAGGAGACAAAGGGCAAGGAGAGGCAAGTTCTAAACACACAGACACATACCGCTTATTCGATGGGGGAAAAAATACCGAAAAAAATAACCTTTTAATATTACCTTCGTACATTAGCCGCACCATCATTGGCTTCTTAAAACCTTCAAAGCTTTATACCGGAACCCTCATCAAGTTCGGCTTAACTGTGGCAATCCCTTTTCTAATACCGCGCAACAATATCGCGCCATCGAGAATACCCCAAACGCACACTATATACTGAAATCTGAATCAACTTTAAGTAGCGCAATTTGGCAGCCAACCATTAGCCGCGTTCGTTTTGACCAAAGTTTAAGCCGACTTAAAAGGCTACCCAAGACTTTGTGCTTATAAGCGTCCGAGATAGGTAGACTTTGCTACACTTTGGGCTTAGAAGCGTTTTCTTTAGCTAGTCGACTTAAACTTTGGAAGTACACTTTCAGTTTTGGTCCAAAGTCAGGCAAGTCTATAGCAGTGTACTCTTGTGCCTAGACTTAAACTTAACCCCGCCTCTCGTTTATATATCTCCTTGGTTGATATCGAACAATTCATATATCGCTTTTGTTAGTTTCTACAAGCACCGCCCCATGGGTGGAGCAATTGTAAACTGTTGCTTATAAACGTTCGTTTTGACTCAAGACTTTCCCAAGTCGACTTCGGTAAACTTTCAAAGCTTAGGCTAAAACGAACGCTCGTAAGCAAAGGTCAAGGAAGTCTGGTAAGTCCAAGTTTAAGTCGACGGTGCAAAACGAACGCGGCTAAAACGGCATCTCCTATCTCCTATATGCAAGTAAACTATCCCTGTAATGCGCCCTTGAAAGTAATTCACTATTGACCACTGTAAGTAACAGTGCACCGTAAACGCCCCAAAAGTAAGAAGTTCATTGTTGAGATTCGTCCAAATACAACGTCCAACTCGTTACAAGTCGATAATTCCCTGTTGGGATTTGTAAAAGTATACCGTCAACAGCGTAAGAGTAAGAAATTCATTGTTGAGACTTGTAAAAAGTGTTCAAGGTGTTACAAGTGGGCAATTCACTGTCGAGGTTGTAAAAGTATACCATAAACTGCGTTAAAGTACGAAATTCATTATTGGAATTTGAAATGCTTACAAATGTAGGCGAAATATATACAAATGGTGGGAAATTGTAATAAAAATGACCTATATTTATCTTAATTTCATGTTATATTGTGCGTAATTGGTATTGAGTTTGCTTTATGGATTGTTTAGGTTCGAAATGATTTTTTGCAGAGTAGTTGAGCTTTCTGTAAGTCCTTTTCGGGGTGGAGACGTAAAAAACCGACAAAAAAACTACCTGACCTGACTGTTTTTTAGATTCTTCGCTTTGTCATTTTGTAATAGTTTCTGTATTGTCTTTATTTGCTGGTTGGTCTCGTAAAGGCAGCCACATTCTCTCTTTTGTGTTTCGCATTCCTTTTTCAAGAGGTTCTCGATATACAAGCGTATTTGCCGATTCCCAGTATGTTCCAGACACGCACCCATGTAAAGGTTTTTGCACCAGCAGCTGATAACAAGGGACGCTGTGAGGCGTGGCTTTAATATAACAAAGGGCTACCAATCCCAACCCGGCTTGCTCTATGCTTTTGTGTCACCTGTCAATCACGACAGGACATTGGCCACCAATGGAGTCAGACTTGGCACGTAACAACAACCCTGGACCGCCATGGACCGGATCCGTTGTAGGTTGTACATCACAGTGGTTATATTAGAGCCCCCCCCAAAACTTGCATGATTTTGTGCTCTTATCAATAGTTGAATGTTGTCAAAAAGTTCAGATAGCCGAAACGTAAATACAATGAAATGAATGAAAGGCTTCCATTGTTGTTCACGGAAGATGACAATATGTTATATACTGGTTGGTCTGGTTGGCACAAAAGGGAACTAGTAGAAAAAGGGGGGCGTTCATTACGAATAACGCCTGTCCTGGGACATAATTACCTATCGTGGACCAAGTCCGCGCGTGACAGCATCACAGAATTCCCGATAGAAACGGGAAAGATCTTGTGAGCTATAGAGCTCCAATATTCATCACAATTCAGTTGCCTAGGAGAACAGGACAATCCTGATGCATGTTTCAAGGAAAGTACGCGACTATGGCCGTGACCGAAACTATTGGCATGGCAGCCACAAATACCGTCTATTCAACTTTCAAAACATGTCAAACACGTTCAATTTCTTCCAACAATCCCCGCAAGGTTGCAAACAGTCGCTAATTAGGTTGTCGACAGTTTTCCTATGAACTAAATCCGAAACCACGCGTTTTTAAGATGCTATTTACTACTACTTCTTAGATTTAACTACTTGAAGTCGACTTATTGAAAGAATAACGTGGAAATTCCACTCATGGTACTCTTAAGGTACTTCTAAGCAAACTTCCTAAGGAATGAAGTAACGCTCGCCATACTAGATAGGAACTGTTCTAAGAATAACGGCAAAAACAATGATTAGTCGCAAACGCAAGTACTGAAAACGGGGTTTTACGTACTTGCTAAAGCTGTTGCTGGTCCGATGGACGCAAAATGTTCTTCCATGGCTAATAAGGCTTGTTGTCTCGCGTGGCTGTCCTTGGTGATCATATCTCCAATTCGTTCTAAGAATAAAACCCCAAAATATAAAAACAACGAGAATTAGTACACATGTACGCAACGATCGAACGAATCCAACTTGGCAAAGAAAAAGATTACAAATGCGATAAAGATTACTAATGTCCCAAGTCATTAATACAAATAGTTGAGCTAATACATTCAAATAACCTTAAAAGCAGGAAAACTCCAGATGTACTCATGGCTCTCAAATTGCGTTTTGCATGAGAAAAGGCCGACCCCACGCCAACTGCCAGTTTAATCAATAGCCCCGAACCAATGGTCAATGTCTTCCTTTTCAAAACGTCAATCATCATCAGAAATTCAGTCCTTCATGGTTAGGACTCGATTCTCTCGGTTGTTCCTCCCCAACCCCCATGGTGTTGCCGTATCCCAATTATTGGCCCATATGGAATGATTTGGCTGTCAATATAAGTTCCTATTTCGTTCCTCGGTTCCTGCAAGGAAACTTAATATTTCAACGCAACAATGAAATTTAACGGCAGGAAGGAAATGCTTCCCTTTTTCCCCCACTGCCTTACTCCATCTCCAACACTGAAAAAAAAGTCCTTGTCGTTCCGGGTGTGTGTGTGTGTATATATATATACCGATCTTGACCAAGATCCCCCCACAAAAACAAAAACTAAAAAAAAAAAATATTTCAGCAGAAATACCAAACCTTGGCTTCTGAACTTCAAAAATTCATACCAGCAAGCCGAAGCGCTACGGTTAAATTAATCTTCCTTGGCATGTAAGATCAGTCAGGAAAAAAAAAAGCCACAAGATCAGAGCTGAATCTTCCTACTATTTCGGATTCCATTTTTTCTCAAGTATCATCTATTTCCCTCCATTGTACAGGGAATAGACTACACTCCCTTTTTACTGTTTCTTTTCTCCTTTTGCCCGCCATCACATCATGATGCTCCAAAAAAAAAAATATATAAAAAAAAAATGACAGCGCTTGTCAGCTTCGTCGCTTCCGTGCTTGGGCCTGCAGCTCATTTGCATATAGGACGACAAGCACATGAGTCTTGCCGTACCAGTCTTTGATTTCGGCCGACATTGGGACAGGTTAATGAATGAGAAAAACCTTTGACCGCTTCCCTTTTTGCCTCCTGTTCCAATTCTCCTTCTGTTTGCCTTTTCACCGCACGACTCTTATTCCTAGCGCCCGCGAACGAGACGAAATAAAAATAATAATAAATAAACTAAAAGAAAAAGAAAAACGGCCCCCAAAACTCATTCGTTATTCCAGCCCCGGCGAATTTCGGGAATTTAGTTGATAGTCGGCTGTCAGGAATCGCAAAGCCTCCTCATTTAGAAACTGTCAAACTGATCACTAGGCCTCGCAAGTTCCTCTTGAAGCCTTTTTTCACGTCCTTAAAAAAATCCGTTTTTAAGAAGAGCCCCCTCTTCTTCAATTTTTGTGTTATTTCTAAAAAAAATCTTTTACCTAGGGACAAAACAGCTGCCAGGTAAAACCTCCTTTAACCAAACGCCGAATTAAAGTAGTTTCATGTTTGACGGGACCAAAAAATGCTCGCGTTGGACGTTGCACTGATTTGGAGTGATGTTGCACCATCACTTCAAATCAGCGGCCATACCATGGAAAAAGAAGAGAAAAACAGAAAAGGAAAAGGGGTTACAAGTATAGGATACTGGTAACCTACTGGCATAGGTTTGTACAGTAACAGCAAGCATCCCTTTAGCGAAGAGTAATTTGGCTCCAGCTTAAACAGCATACCCCCCACGGGGAAGCTTGTTCAAAAAACAATCCTCCCCGTGCGACGCCAGCGTTGCAAAGTCCTATCATATCCCAAGTCTTTTCAGCTGCAGCAATCCTTAGTTCGAGAGCTGCACGCTCCGTCAGTTCCTATTTGTCATTAACAATTGCCCCAAAGGAGAAGACAACAACAATCTATGCGACCTAAACGTTTTCCAAAGCGCCCGGATTCCTATTGAGTGACCCATTCTCCTTTTGATTTCTTTTTGAAGAAGACCCCCCTCTTCTTCGAAAGTAAATAAACATGGTCAACCCACCAGAAAAAATAAGAATAATAAAAAAAGGCCTGCTGGGATATATACCGAACTGATTTATCGACGGTTACAATAACTTGGATCGCCTTAGATCTATTTTTCGAGGTACATGAGGGTATCGGGAACAGTACAGTACAGTACCCCGCCCCCTGGAAACACTTCCCTTTGTTATCGCATGACAAATACTGTTCAAGCTCGTGTTTGGTATCAAGAGTGCTTCACCGTTTCTACCAATATGACGGCAGGAGAGATCGGGGCAAAAGAAAAAATTGGGGCTCCGACAGTATATACATACAATGCCCTGGGTGCCTGTGTGCACATATCAGTCATAGAATATCGGGAAAAGAGAGAGATGGAGAGAAAGAGAGAGGACATAATATGTTCAGCATCAAAGGCTGCCGCAATCTTTGTTACATCTCGAGGACTTTGGCGTGCAATGAGGGGTTTCACTTTTCCGACCCAAAAGCAAAAAGCAGAAGCTCGTCGAGATTTTTCCAAAGAGGACTTAAGACTCGAACCTATGACCTGCGATGTATTCTGTATTCACCACGATGGGCGTCCATCGACGTCCATATCGATCACAAAAAAATGCGCTATAGACGTACTACAGTACACCGACGTCGATATCGGCTAAAAAAATATTGTTTTTTTTAGCGCAACAGACGTATAGTACATCGAAGTTGATATCGATAAAAAATAAAAAAAAGTTTTTTTTCCTTAGCGCAACAGACGTACAGTACACCGATGTCGATATCGGCTGAAAAAAAAAGAAGAAAAGTTTTTTTTTCTTTTTTTTAGCCCAACAGACGTACAGTACATGGACGTCGATATCGATCACACAATTTTTTAGATTTTTAAAATATTTCTTTCTTTTAGACTTGAAGAGTTCTCGATTCAGAAAGTGAGGGGGTGTGGCTTGTATGTCTATAGTACTTCTCTATTCGATAGATTGGCTCTTTAGGGGTCAAAAGCGCCTGGGGTCATACCACCAGAATTCACGTGGCATTAATCTACCGCGCACACACGATAACAGGGAGAAATAGAGAAATAGAGGAACAGAGGAAAAGAGAAAAATCGTGAAAAAAATCCCGAAAAATAAAATAAACAGATAAAAGTTGTGTGTGTGTTCTTGTTCACGAACTTACGTTCACGAAGATCCGGGATACCACATTCATTGTGGATTGCGTCTTCCCACCGCGGTCGTCCGAATCCCGAATCAATCCCCGGAGACGTAGAAGATTGCCAAGGGGGGTAAAAAAAAGGGGGTGGAAGGGGCTTTTTGTAGCCAATCCTCGTCAATAAGAGCCAGTAAAGGTCCCCCGAAAACCAGGTTTAATACATCATTAATAGCAGATCACGTATCTTACCTAAACCCCCGTATGTCACATGCCAACAATACTTAGCGAGTAATAAGCTTATGCGAGATCTCCCAAACTGCTAATAAATAGAATCAAGGACCTTTGCCATGGTGGCACACACACAGCTCATAAAGTCATAACTTTTCGTCTTATTCCATGTGTTTTTTCCTTTGTTCCTTCTTTCGGGGGTACCTGAGGTACCTGAGTGTGTTGGCGTTGCGTTGCTACAGCTCTAAGTGGCTTTCTCTCTTAATAAGAAGGCAATGGCATACACACACATAGAGAAGAGCTGTGGACTGCTGAAATCGGGTTATTTCGCCCCGTTCCTTGATCCGACCCCGACTTAGCATTCCAAATTTACTCAACAATATAGGCTTAAAATCTGGTGTAAAAAGAGATTTGAATCCGGAAATAAAACCCCCTTACAATAGACAGAGTCAGAGAGACAAAAAGGGGGAATTATATCCACCAAGATCCGGCGGTACTTATATGGGACATGTACATGGACCCCCCTCCATCCTCCTGAAAAATGCGGTGGCGGCTTTGAGGAATCTGCATAAGGCGACCCATATGCGGTACTATTGCACACACATCGTCAGGGAAACTTAAGAAGCATCCTGTCGGCTTTAATCACAGGCCTGCTAGTCGCATCAAACCAAGTTCCCAAAAGTTCCCGAAAGCGTTATTCAAGAACCTGCGGGTCCAATAGAGTCCCATCACGTCCGTCCGTTCACTCCATGCACTCCATGGAGACGCTTTTTAAAAGCTTCCGAATGCAAGACATCACTTCTAGAACACAATACTGCTTTTCCTTCAAAAATAAAACTTTAAAAAATAATTAAAAAATACAAATAAATTAACATTTTAAAAATGGAGCAGGGATTCTCGGTAAGGAAGTGAACTTCCCGAGCTTTCGTTTCCCGCGATTTTTCCGAGAAAAAGCCTTGTTGAATAGTATTGTTGAATAGGAAAGTCGGATGGGGGGGGGGGGGTAAAGAGTAATATGGGTAAATGTTGGCATGCGTGTTTTCTGTTTTGGATTGAAAATCCATTGAAAAAGCAGTGTCGTTTCTACCTCGTAATCAGCTGTCTGTCAACATGTCTGTTCTTGCCCTAGCAGCTTGTCGTATTCAATTGCTACTTTGTTACTCCAGAGCCATTCGCAAAGGATAATAAGCCGGAAGCTTTACATAAGTGGCATCCGTGCATGCCAGGATTAATAGGTATACGAGGGCCAAAAAAGGGAGGTAAGTACACCCCCTCCCCCCTGAAAAAATAAGAAAAAAGAGTTCGGAAATGTCTATAATAATAACACACGGTTGGGAGTTGGCAGACTCTCCACTATATTACTTTGGATCCGTTGATCCAATGCCTGCTCTCTAACCTCCTACTTCCATAGATATATAACATAATACCTTTGGCCAGGTTTTTTTCTTTGTATACCCCTCATTGCAATAAGAAGGGAATCACGCGATTCGGGATTACCTTGTATGAGAACAGTTATAATCCCTCCGAATATAGTAAAAAAATATTAAAAGGGTATATATAACAAGCAGGGAACAAGTATATGACAAGTAAAAAGTCCAGGATATCTCAAGTTCTATGTTCTAAATGGGGAGTGAACATACAGACTGCTCCCTTTGAAGCAAATTACAGCTTATGGGAAACATCCTGCCAAGCAATTTTCATTGTTCTCGAACTTGATGGACAGACGCATTAAAAGGCGCATTAAATTCACTGTTGCGCGATACTGCTGTAGCGAACGTTTTTCATGGAAAATACATCCACAAATAAAGAAGTAAAATTTCCTTGTTGCGCGATACTGCTACAGCGAACGTTTTTCAGTGAAATTTTACTTCTTTATTTGTTGACGTATTTTCCCCGAAAAACGTTCGCTGTTGCGCGATACTGCTGTAGCGAACGTTTTTCGTGGAAAATAAAGAAGTAAAATTTCACTGTTGCGGGAAACGTATACTGAACGTTTTTCGTGGAAAATAAGTCAAGTAAATTAAGAAAAGTTCCCAGAAAAGTCCAAACAAAGGTTAATGAAGTCATAACTGCTCGCGACGGATTTCCAACTCTATTTCAACCACGTCCCAAAGCTAAAAAAGGAACTAAAGGCATGAAAAAGACTAGTTTGGAAGCTTTTGGCAAGTTTTAGACCAACTTATAAGGCTGAGATTAGATACTAAAGCAGGTTTAATTCTGAATAAGTTAGCCAAACTCCATAAGAAACGCGCATTACGGCCTGGAGATGAGACACTTAGCTGTAAACAGGGCTTTTGCAGCCGTATTTGAGACGAAATCATCGCATGAGCAGGAATTTAGCATAAAATATGCAATTAACCAAAGTTTTCGGGAACCTAATAGCAATAGTACGGGCCCCAAATGCGCCATGACGTATAAAACGCTCCACGATTCCATTAGAAAGAAAAGCCACCGTAAGAATTGTAGTTCACAATAAGAATAGAACTAAAAAAATAAATAATGAAGACCCAGTAAATGGGCAAGCCAAAGTTGGGAGCAATGAAAGGGGATATTAAAGAAAAATTCCCAGCTGTTTGCCTTTGCAAGTCATAAGTCCAATGTTTGGGATACTCAAAACGTCGACTAATTATAAGTTGGGAGAGCAATGGGGAGGAGTGAGCGAAAGCCACCACGAAGGAGAGCAAGAAAGCATTGACGACATTGGCAGGTATATAATTTCCTTTTAAGTGCAGGTGTAAAAGTCAAACACCGACAGATTTACTCGTACACCTCGGAAAACCGCAGCATTAAAAAGAAATGGTACGGCAACGGATTGGATGTTCCAGCTCCAGCCACTAGCATCTTCCCTCCTTTAAAGTTAACCATTTTGGAGTTTTTGAGGTTTTTCCCACTGTTTTATGGCTTCGTAAACTCTTTTGCTAACGCTGGACGGAGAAGGGGAGAAGACAAGAAGCTCCAACGTGTCTTTTCAAACTTGCATGTTTTCAGTCCTTTTAACCCGAGGTTCTTGTCATTTCCTTTACCCCTTTAAGTCAGCTTAGAACAGCAAGCGGGGAAGAAATCACGAATCTAGGGCTCGTGATGTACAACCTAGGGCTTTGGACTTTCTTTAGCTCGCGATATATAAGGAGAAAAACGAAACGCTTAGAAAATAAATTTCTTACCCGTTTCCGCTTTTTGCCAACTCAAAGCGCCACAGAGCAACGCCAGAGTTTTGCCCGAGCCCGTCGGACTCTCCAATAAACAATGCTGACCGTTTCGACAGCCCATCACAATCTAAAAAATACAATACAATTATACATTTCAAGTAGTACTAACGTTAAATGCCAAATCAAACGTTTGAATCAGATCTACTTTCAATCTACAGTGCACTTGAAGATTAAGTTAAACGCGTTTCAAGATGTCCACTATTCAAAAGTAACTTGAAACTCATTTAAACACACTTAAACAACATTTAAGCATAATTTAAACAACCTTTAAACATAATTTAAACAACATATAAACATCATTTAAACAACATATAAACAGTTAAACATGCAATTTTGCTGTAATTTCTTGATTGCAACCAAAACTATAATTTTTTCGCACTTTTATCAAATTTCAGTAACTAATTACTTCCAAATTACGCTTTTATAGAGTTTATTACGATTTTTCAACGCAAATTTATTTAAAATTATTTCGAAAAACGTGTGAAACTATTTTTCAACAAGAAGTTCATACAAATTTCTGGAAAATAAGGTAAATTTACATTGGAAATTGTAATGAGCGATATAAAAGCGTAAATTGGAAGTAATTCACTATTGAAATTTGGCAAAAATGAGAAAAAATAGAGTAATTTTGGGAAATTGAAATAAAATGACACATTTCTTAAAAAATTTACAAGATTTTTTTATTTTCTTCTTGAAATGCATTTAACTAACGTTTGATGCCATATATCTGATTGGATTTACTTTCAATCTCTGAAAAACAAATTGGTGACATTATTTTTAAAAATTTTGTATAGGCAGCTAGTTATTTATTATTGGCAGCAATTATTACGCATTGAAATTTGAAATTGTATAGCAGGAGTGTCACAGGAGAGATTTACTATAGAATTAAAAAGGCAATGGGAATTACTGAAAGTTCAGGATTAATTACCTTGCTCATAATTGCGACTTGGGACGGATATGCTTTGACAGGAATTTCCACTTTAACTCCGGCCATTGTATAGACATGATAGGTTTTGCCATCATACATTATTTGTGAAGACATTTGCGTTTTTTAGCCAAAACTTTTCCTCTCCTATGAAAGAAAAAAACATTTAACGAAGGCAAAAATTTCAGTTTTACAACTCATGTCTGACCTTTCTTTACGCAATTTAACATATAAAGCGTAGCTAAAACCTGAGCAAATAGGCTGTTAAAAAAAATCCTACTTTGCGGTTCAAAAGTCCAGCAGGGGTAGCCTAATTGGTAACTTTGGCTGAGGCTCCTCGGTAAGGAAAAAGTATGAAATGAAACAGCATAAGAATAATGTTCTCTCAACGCTATAGCCAAAAGCGAGAATTTGTAATGACAACAAAGAGTAATGCGAAAAACTTGTATCCTTTTCTTACTTTGTTTGCCTTCTTTTATTTGCCCCGTTAGCGAACTCTTTTAATAGAAATCCATAAAAAAGGAGGGTAATTAAGGACTGAGATAACTGGCCCAACCTGTAAGGTAATCGCTAGATTATCTATCGCTTATACTAGGAAAATAACTTTAGCGTAAACAGGGGCGGAAACTTGAAACTTTCGGAACTTTTGGCAATCTATTGCCCTTGGTATAGGGCTAAACGGGAAAATCTCACGACCCCAAGAGACAAGGCCAGGTTCTTGTGTCTCTTTTGGTTAGCGTGCCTTGGGATATTAGATTATTTGTTAATGGTTATCGGAAGGAAGAGACTGTGATATGATCTAGATGGAAAGGTTGGTGCGGATATGAGGAAGACAGGCGAAAAGGACAGTAGGATGGTATACAGGCTTCGGGTAAAGGGGGTATATCAGTGTGATAAGAGCAGGTGAAGGAGCACACGCCAGGAAGTTAGGTTGAGATTGTCTTGCCCTAATCAGGTTAAAGTTTGCTTGTCAGCCGCCGCACGGATGTGTGCACAATGAGTTTCTGCACGATGCTAGGTCGGGTCGAGTAGCGAGTAGGTTTTAGTCTCCCCCCAAACAAACGAAACTCGAAACTTTCAAGAGTTTTCAAAAGCAAATAAAACGGGTGCAGACTTTTAGCTTAAGTCAAGTTAGCTGTTATATTAAGCTCTCCATACCTGACTTCTTAGTACTAGCTCGAATTTTCTCGCATTATTTTCTAATTTTAATGATTTGCTTCATTTACTTTCTGATTTTCTGCCTTTTCAAATACGCGTCATGGAGTTCATGCTCGAGATTGCCGATTGTGTAGCTTTGAAAGCATTTGGAGAATTCATAAAACATGACCAGGAGTTCATGCAGTAACGGTTAAGTTAGGTTTAACCACAAATAACTTGATTTGAACCTGAAGACAGAAGTGCTCGTAGTACTGTAACTGTAATTTAAAATTCTTTACTGCAAGAGTGCATTAACGGCGCAGTTTCCCTGTGAACTACAACTAGTTTCACTAAAAAAGCACAAGATTAGTTACGTTATGAAGTAATAAGTTAATTACCTTGTAAACTAGTAAGAATCGGTTGTTTCGTTCCACATTTTCAAAACCACAACACTGAAAACATGAGGCGTTGTTTTGACGGTTGTTAGTGACCTTAGCTGCTCATAGATGGCGAAAGCTCTCTCGTTGAACCTCTAAATTTGTGCTAGGTTAAAAGGGCTCAATTTTCCCCAATTGACGGAATCTCTGTTTCTTTTGGCCTATGATTATATGCTGGCCCACCTGACGAACGGGCGACTTGAAGCTCCTTGTATTCCATATAGGCTTCCCCCTTCCCTTTCATGTAAGCCTCGTTAATAATTCAAGTCTTTTTTTTCAAGCTGGTCAGGGAAGCTCCTGTCTTACTGTTCCACAGTACACACGACTTGAAAAAACTAAAAAACAAAAATCTCCAAACCGAAAAACAGGTCTTTAAAAATGCGAAAAATGTTTTTACGCTGCCTTTAATAGCGTAGGGTTGTCGGGTCCACGATACCCGTCGAATCTTTTTACATGGAGAACATGGACTTGGAGACAGCTGAGGTTGCAAGAAGTAAACTTTTCGTCCTTCAACTTTTCTTTTCGTCGGTGTCTTTGTTCATTGTGAAAGGCTTCATTTATTAGGCCACCAAACCTAGCTACCGTCTTACGAACCACACATAGCATCATGTATACCAACGAGGGGAATCTTCAGGGCCAGAATTTTTCTTTTTTTCTTAATTTATTTTTTATCTTTCTGCGGCCTTTACACCACACATAGAGAGACACAGAGAGAAACACGAGACACTGCCCTTTACGGAAAAGTGAGCCCTTTTTTTACTTTTGGTTAGTCCTTCTCCCTTTCCCCGTCTTCTTGAAATATCTCTTTTTCTGATTTACATATTTTCGTTCCACTTTTCCGTGAACTAACATGGCTCGTTTTCTCTATCTTCCTACGCGTTCCTAGGAAAAATCTCCACAACAACTGACCGTTTTACTCCTATAGCAACGACACAGAAGGAATTAACAAGGGAAACAATAGAACTTCACTTTGGTCCCCCGGTCTCTTACTGCCAAATCTTTTCAGAAAGTGATTCGTGTTTTAACGGCTATGCAATATCCAGAAGCCTCGTTTCACATGGCATGCAATGTGGAGATACTTTCCCCATTGACCCTCCTCGGAGATGGTTATCATTTCGGTGCATTTAGAAATGGAAAAAGGCCCATGCACCAAAAGTTACAATCAGTCTTGTGCTCCTATCCCCCAACCAAGGAAACCAAGGCTTGGAATCGTTTGGAGTCGCCTGGAACGGTCGGTCCAGAGTCCGCAATTTGATGTGGTCCCTAAAGCATCGCAGAGCAGGTTGACAGATTGGGTCATATAGCCTTCTCTTCGCCATCTCGACGCCCTTTGACCCATTGCCATGCATAGAACAACTCCTGTGTCACTCGATAAATGGCACCGATAACATCGATATGTGACCAAGGGGAAAACCTTTGACTTTTAGGATGTTGCAGTTTCTATAGGACTCTTTCTCTCTCTCTCTCTCTTTTACACTCACTCTCTGTATGTCGTTTGTCTTTCATATATGTCTATGTCACTGTTGATGGGGCTGCAAATCGTGCGAGGGCAAGACGGCATGGTCCACTTGGCTCCTGGACATGGCCAGTTATCAGCATTGGTCATGGGACACGGCTTTTGATAGGGAAAGGCATGAAATTAGAGAAGGGGTTTCCAGAAACGTTTTATAAATATTCAGCAGTTTTGCCAATTTTCGGGCCCAGATTTTATATACAAGCTCTGGTAAGTCATATACACAGCCATCCCTTTTGAACCTCCGCAGTCGCCATGTTTTTTCTCAACCTGGAAGGATAAACCATCAAGTCCCTTTGTTTTTGTTTTGTCTTGAGCGAAGTTTTTAATCTTCCAAGAAGGAATCTTTCAAGCCTCGTCGACTTGAAATGGGTTAATCAGCAAGTTTTAAGAAGGATTTGCAGGGGTCATGAGCTCAAACGATTTGGCCACGTTCTCTGTATGGAAATCTGTCCGACTGTTTTGGTTCTGGTTCTGCGGCATTACGCAGCAGAAACGCGGGGGTCAATGAAGACAAGGGACGGGAAAGAGCTACGGGACAAAACGCACGGCGAGGAACTTTATGGAGCGGAAAACGGACTTGTCGTTTTTGCCTGCACAACATACACACATAACACACACTAAGAAACACACATAGCCCCCCAAAACCCGGGGATTTTTATTATTTTTTTGGCCCCCATGTTATATGCGACCATGCAAGGCGACATTACGCCGCGTGATGGTTTTTGGTCCTTGATGACTCTCGTAATTCAGTGTGCTAGGGCCCAGGCTACATACAAACACACACACCGCATATCACTACCAAAGTTTCCTTTCTGCCTGCAATGCCGCGACCTAAAACACTTCCCCAAACAAATCTTCGGGATTTTGGCGGGAGAAAAGGGAGTTAAAAGTCGAAAGGAAGTGTTATGATTAACGTGCAGTACAGCACACGGACCATTTCCAAGCTCGGCCGTACTTACTTGGTCCTAATAAAAGGCAGAGGGAAGAAATAGAGAAAGGGGAAAAGGGAAAGAGAACAGAAAAAAGAATGAGACAAACATTAGAGGAGCCTTGTAATGCTTTTCATGTGCCAGAAGAGCAACTCCAAGAGGCGGCTAATGGAAAACGGAGGAAGTTGGTGGCGTTTGTGCGGAAGCTTTTGGGTTTTGAGCAAGATCCTTTATAATGCCCCAGATCTCCAGCCTGAGCACAAAAGCGTAATTGCTGCCCTTAATTCATCGCGCAATCTTGACTCACCGAGAGGAGAGTATATACACATGTCTTCCTGACTCCCTTTTCCTCATAATAACGATTCCCTAACGCCAGAGTTTATACTTCCACTCGACCCACCGGACGCACGAATCAAGTTCCCATCAACTAACTATAATTCTATTCAAGCATAAACTTCAAGCGGCTTAAAAACACCCTTACTGTGCTTAAAACACTGCCCAAAAACAGCTCGATGACTTTCAACTGTCTTTACTGTCAACAGGGGGAAAGTAGGTACTTGACGTATGCCACGCGCTACCTAATTTCGCCATTCGTCATTCGCTGCTGTGAAAGGTGGGAAAATGCGGTCAGAACTAAGCTCAGTGTTGTTTCAAATCACCGGGGAACGTAAACGTCTTATCAACAGCTTATCGAGAACATACTCTACGTAGCCATCAACAATGAATTGGTGTTCAAATGTAGTTGAATCCCGGTTCATGAGTTGTTGTTTTCATGACGTCAGAGACGTGGCGTGGCGTGGTTTATAGCGTTTTCAACTGGGAACCCTGGTGCAGCACTTTTTGCCCTGAATGCCACAAATTCACTGTTGCAGCACTCAATTTTGTGGCACAACACACAATTTTGTGGGATTCAGTGCAAAAACTGCTGCACCAGGGTTTAGTTCCATGCCACGTATAGTAAACCAGGGCACGAGCATTTCGTTGTTGAGATTTAGAGGACGGTGAGAACATTCGAGAACATTTGCTAAGTCACCATGAACAATGAATTTGTGTTCAAATATCTTTGAATCCCAGTTCACGAGTTAAAGGGCAGCGGGCGCGAGAATTTCACTGTTGAGCTCTTAATGACGATGAGAACATTCGAGAACGTACTCTGATAACCTATGAACAATGAATTTGTGTTCAAGTATCTTTGAAACCCAGTTTAAGAGTTATTGGCATGCACATTGTTGGTTTCATGACGTCAGAGACGTGTCGAAGTGTGGCCTATGGCGCTTTTTACTGTAGTTATTGTTTACTTCCATGATTCGAACAGTAAGCAAAGCTCCCGTCTACCATGGATAAAGTTACTGTTACGTGTTAGTTACTGTTAGCGCTTCATCTGTATAAAAGCGAAGAAGATACCGTTGCAGCTCTTTGATGACTTTTACCCAATGTTATGGCTGGTGTATTGAACGTTTTATGTCCTGATGCGATGCATTTGCACTTGATGCTTTCCATACGGAAGTGTTTTACATAATTGAGTTTTGTCGGGGGGCGATGGAGCATGCAATATAGAATTTATTAGAACACGTCTGCCTTAAAAATGGACGGCATATGATGATAAAACTAAACGAAATGTGTTTATTGCGCTTGGTCAGAGCGTCCACGTCTGCTCCATTCCATGGTGGTAAATATGAATGGCATAACAAGGGAAAAGAGGGTTGCTTGGGTCATTAAGTGTCTCATTGAAGGCAATCACAACTTCGGGGGGTTCTGCTCGCTCTCTTTACGTATGTATGTATGTTATATATGTATGTATAGTGTGTTTGGTGAAGCTGCTCGGTATAGAGGTAGGGGGTGGGGGATGACGGGCGATGTCATACGCTTGGACAACATTGTTGCCGCGCGGAATCACCGGCTTGAAGCAGTGGGTGAACAATGGCCATGACAATAGCCAAGACAGCACATCCAAGGGAGCACACGCGAAACAGGAAAAGGCGAGGGAGCGCTATTTGACAATGTGGGTATGGCTGACCACTCGACTGGAAATGATGTCTTACGGAGTTTGGCCCTGCCACAGGGGTGGCTGGGTTAGAAGAAAACCGAATCAAGACATGACATGTATATATTCCCCAAAAGGTTTACTGTATGTATAAATAATATGACTTTCGGTTATCCCAGACGTCTTAAAAAGGGCAACAGGCACGAGCATTTCACTGTTGAGATATTAAGGACGATGCGAACATTCGAGAACACATGCTCACTTAACCATGAACAATGAATTTGGGTTCAAATGTCGTTGAATCCCAGTTAACGAGCTATTGGCGTGCACACGGTTGGTTTCGTGACGTCAGAGACGCGTCAAGGTGTGGCCTACGGCGCGTGTTACCATAGTTGTTGTTTACTTCCATACCGCAGACAGTAAGCAAAGGTATCGTATACTACTTTGTTCCTGTTTTATGACATTTCCTTATTAAAAAGGTTAACTACTTCTTTGCACCTGGGGGGAAAAAAAGTATAACTAGAAACTAGATTCTGTGCTTCGTTAGCTTACTATTAGGACGGTTATTAGGTTATTTTTGGTGGCTATATTGGTGGTAAGGACAAATTCATGGTGGCAAAGACAAATTCATGTGGAATTACTTGTAATTTAGTGCATTTCCTTTGGTTTGCAGATTACTCAGCGGAGATTCGACAGCAAACCAACGCATTCGCGAAAAGATCCCCTTACGGATCCCGATAAAGGATCATGCTTTTGAACTTAAAAGTTTCAGGGACTGTATACAACGAGGTTAAAGGCTTAGAAATTCCGTTTCCGTCTCAATTATCATGTTTAAGTGCAGTCAAAGCATATCACATGCAGTCAATCAAATCATTCCCCTTAGCTGACTCGCCCCGTTTCCACAGACTCTTGGAGCACATCGCCACATCCTTGACCAACGTGACACATGACCTGGGTGGAGCTCATTACCTCTTTGTAGATGCCATCCGATCCCAAAGGTGAGTCAGAAGATCTTCGCTTTTAAACAACACGGCGCCCTTTTTGATCTTCTTGAAGCGCAGACATTCCAGCAAACAAGCAAGCCGCAAAACTAACGGCTATTCCAGCTCATGTTATGATGGGCGCCGACAACTCCCACGTCCGTTCGGTTCGCCAGCAGTGTCTCGCAGCATACTTCCAAACCCATTTACTCACAAATAAAAGACCAAAAGAGGGGAAAAAAAGCTCTTTATCTTCAGCATTCTTCGCAATGATGTATGCGTGCATAATTTAATTACCCTGGGCATAGACATGAGAGCTTCCTCAGAAGGAAGGAAGCTTGGCCCCCTTCTTTACACGCTATTGACCTTATTATGCGACTGGCGCTTCATTACTGCAGCCCAAGACGTTAATTCCGATAGAACCCAACTTCCTTCGCCCTGTAATTTCCAAACTTTTTACAGATGTAACGTGTAGACGTAAAGGCAAGAACATCGCCTCCCCAAAAGGGCGAAAAAGTCCTAGGCCTAATATAATTTATATAGCGGGGACCAAGACTCCAGACTTTTGAGGGGTGGTGGCGATCGCCCGAAATCGAAAATTCGAGAATTCTTAATGGAAAATGCAATATAGTCAGGAACACAGGGAGACAGGAGACAGAAAGAAAAGAAAGAAAAACACCAGGGAAAAAAGAAAGAAAAAAAGCTGCTTGGTGGATGAGGTGGCGAAGGGCTGTGAAATGCAAAATATAAAAGTGCTGGTGCCTCCTGCTCTGGCGCCAGCGTTGCCCACACCAGACACACCTTGATTGTTTTACAGCCCTTGCGTTGCAACTATTGTCCGAGGTGATGGAGCCGCGACTCTACGGTGCGAGAATCGATGGAGAACCAAAAGGGAACATAAGAAACTCCCCAAACGAGACCCCGGACCCCACTGGTCCCCGGCTCTGGACGCATAGAGACGTATGCAGTACGAAGCAGCAGCAGCAGCGAGCCAAGCAGCTCTGGCTTTGGCACCTGAGTGCTGCCAATACCATTAGCTTGGTTTCTTCAGGATGTTCAGGATGGCTTCTGCTGGGTGTTATAGTGCTGTCGTCGGCTCAAGGGGGTCATAAAGAAGGTGTCCCCAAAGCCGTGCCGTCATTAAGCGTATTGACATAAGAGCGTAGCGTCATAAAACCCATCATCCTGGGCCATCTCTTCACAATTCTTGTTGCTTTTTCGTTGCCTGGTTGCATTATCAATATTCTACTCAACCCACCTCTTCCTTTGAGAATATACCCCCCCTCTGAGAAGGAGGTATTTATGAAAAGGTTTCGCCGAGAGATAGAACACTCTATCACAGGTAAAAGGCGTATGGGATGTTTGAATTTGACTTTTTTTTAGGCTGGGATTGGGTTCCATCGCCCTTGCTGCATTGGCCCATGAAAAATTAATATCGTCGAGGACAGGAAAAAAAAAGAATGAAAAAAAATAGCCCGTGAACTGGAATTCAACAGCATTGGAACAGAAATTCACTGTTCCACGGTTCCTTCGAGTATGTTCTCGAATGTTTCTTCGCAACAGTGAAAGTCTCGTGCCTGTTGCCCTTTAACTCGTGAACTGGGTTTCAACGACATTTGAATCCAAATTCATTGTTCATATATTTTTTTTTATGCTTTTTTTTTTGCAAGGTATCTTTTGAGTCGCAAGGTATCGGAACGGACGGCATCTCTTGTAATCCGGTTTGTGATACAATTAAGTGAGGGTGCTAAGCCATAAAAGCCTGTGTCAACAATAGACCTGCCGCCTGACCGGTTTTCTTGATTTCCTTCCCAACACTTTGGATATACCGTGGAAGCCCTATATTGACGGATTGTTTTTTCTTTTTCATTTTTAAAAAAAGTTTGTTTATTTTTGTAAAAAGTTTGTTTATTTTTGACGCAGAAAAAAAACTCTGAAAAGAATAAGAAGATTTTTAGGGAAGGAAGGAAATGGGGAATAATTAGCATTAGTTACAGGTCAAGATGACTTCCTTTCATGACATGAGCATTTGGTCGCGGTTTTGGGTTACAGGCTAAAAAAAGTCATATTAACAATACTAAGAGTCGTCATCTTTTGCATGGAAGAATGTGCGGAGGAATTCCCGTTAGGGGTTGGTTCAGCTAAATGGCGGAAGCGTAAGTGAAGGAGAAGAAAGGGATGGGAGTTTTCGTTGAGGCTGCGGACATGTGTAACATGCTTGACATGGTTGCGCATCGGAAGCTTGATTGCCCCCGTAATTCCTAGGTCAAGTGGGGCACAAACATGTCAGCCCGCCGCCAAGACGCCAAGGGAAGTTCGCTTCGGCCAAAAGATTTCCACTTATTTTCTTCTTCTTCCCCCTCCTGTCTTGCTCATCGGCTACGCTTACAACTCGGCCGAGATCTGAACGTTAGCAGAGTTACGAGAGGGAGAACAAGTATGACATTAATTATGAATTTGGCACACGGTAGTTTTTCAAGAATAGTTTCCGTGACAGGCTGTAACTGCTCCGCTTGGTGCCCTCATCAAGCTTTTTGTATATAGAAACGGTATGGCAGTAAAAACGCGCGACCTCCTAGGGAAGATCTGCAAGCGCCTGGATTTTTTTCTTATTTTTAAAAATTTTTCTAAGAGGTTAGAAGCATAAAGGGAGACGAGTACGAGTATAAGGCATGTTATTTTGAGCGGAAGTAAAAAGGAAGAGAAGGGGTGTTTCGCCCGATTGCTTTTTGTTTGTGTTACCCTGTCTCGAAGCATTGACAATTTGACATGTCCGCTTTTCTAACGGCAAACCGCAGCGTCGACAGCGTCCTCGCCGCTGACAAACGCCTGTCTTCGGGCACCGGGCTTTTTCCTTCCCGCAGAGGCTCACGGCTCATTGCCGTCTCCCGCCTGCCGTAGCACAGCAGTGACGGACCCGGGGAATGGCTGGGGAGGGACGGGACATTCTTTGCGGTGCGGTACGGGTCTTTTGCCAAAAGCATCCCAAATTAATGTGTCACCCGCACCCGGCTGTAACCTGGCTATGCGTCTAAACATAAACAGTTTGTCTTGTTCTTTCATGACTTTTTAACCAAAACAAACATTTTAAAAATAAGAGAAGAAACAAAGAACAAAAGTTACAAAGTAACTTTTTGATCCTTAATGAATCGTGAGCTTCTCTCTTTCTTCTTTGGGGGGGGGG